>QUZD01000055.1:0-122285 GCA_003693505.1 Pseudonectria foliicola | reverse complement strand
CAATGCCAATGCCAATGTCAATCTCAACGCCAATCAATCTAGGTACGTCTGACCCGCCTGCCCATCCGCCAGTCCCGCAATCAGTTGAGCACTCGGAACGTTTGTCCACTTAAGCTTTGCAAAAGCCAGTGGCGCATGGTGCTGCGATTGAATGCGGCCGACTACTGGATTCCTCAAATCCCAAGGGCCAAAGCAAAGACCAACATGGCACGGCTAGTTTGCTGGTCATCCCTCGCCCTTGTTCTCTTGGCTACTTGCTGGCTTGCTCTGCTCGCTTGCTCGCTGCTGTCGGTGCGGCGGGGCCTCTTCGTATGTACAAACCGCTCTGCGTTTTATGAGACGAGCGTTCTCCCCTATGATATGCGCTGTGACGTCCAAGCAGTTGGAGACTCCAATCACAGGCACTCCAAATACCGTCAGCACTCTGGCGTCAGGCCATGGCAGGGACAAACCATGGGTTCCTTGCTGGGAGTAGGTAATCCATAGATCCAGGGGGGGGGGGGGCCAAGTGCCTAGCCTAGACCTAGCCTCCATGGCTTGGCGTGCTGCAAAGCGAATCCCATGCCTCGTACGAAGTACTATGGTAGATGTACTGTACATCATCACCTGTGAACTGGATCATGGTCACAACGCTAGTTGGGAACCAACCAAGCCAGATTTCAGACACCCAGGGATTTGGAATGGCCTTCCAGAGCCCCCCCGGGCTAGATCATGACGTCTGTAACTCTCCGGCCTCACTAAGAAAACGACGCACACATTGTGTGTGTGTGTACTGTAGTGTGTGCCACGAGGTGGCTTCTGGACCGGCATAGCCGTCGAATGGGCACAATGCCAGAGCTGACATACCACACATACAGACCTCAAGCTGCGGATAAGGGAGGAAAACGAGCAGACAAGAGTTCATGATACGCTGCCGAACGCCTCCAGATAGGGTGTTTCCCCTTGGGCCCTCATATTTTTTCCCTTTCTTTGCACTGCGGGCTGATAACGCCAGCTGGGGCCAAGCTTTATCGCGCAGATAAGCAGGCCAAGGTCTGACTCCGGTGATATACAAGATGCATGTAGGCACGGATACTGGACTGGCTTGGCTGTGGTGCTGTAAGTAGGTAGGGCCGCTGACGGATCATGACCCTACTCCTGTCCCATCTCCACTCGCCGTATCCTGGAAGGGAACTCCACCCTCGTGGCATTCTGGCTGAACCCCCCCTCCCTGTCATGGAGGAAAAGGGAGCTAAACCAGGTGGACACTGTCAGTGCTATGTAGACTATGTAGAGCCTTGTCTTGTTTTGCATTTCATCGCTACGGGCGGGAGTGGTGGTGTCGGGGAGCCGCGGTCGCGTCAAGCAGCTCGATGCGGATAAGCCGGCTGCTAACGACCGGATTCGTCTTGTTTCACACTACAATCCAACTATCGACGACCGTATGCGCAACTGTGCAGCAAGTACAGATTACGGTACACCAAAGCATGGTAACAGGCGCTGCGGCGTTGACTACTCGTCTTGGCAATGACTTGGGGTCTCAGTGCATGCACGCAGACACAGTCTATCAGTTCACCGTAACTTACAGACACCATACGTACCGGTACCTACTGCAGTACCACATGTAGGCAGGCGTGTACTCTGTACTGTACAGACGGAAGCGATGCTTTCCCTACCCGGCATGCATCCGTCGTTGCTTGCTTTGCTCTCCAAGGGCCAGAACCATGGGTCGGAGTAGGATTGGGGTCAGCAACGTCGGCCGTTGCTGCAGGGGGACGAGGATCATCTCGTCACTCTGGCAGCGTCCCTGGGCATGCAGTTGTCGCTCGCTACCATGAAGGGCTTTCCCTCTCCTGACATACCACGGCCGCTAGACAGGCACCACTGGCGCATATACATGGTTCCATGTGCGACGACTCTGCAATGCTGCGTGCACCTCTGCAACTCCTCGACTGCTTGCGCGGCTCACATTGCGTCTGGCTGGCTTTACCACACTGGCCCCTCGGGAAGCCCTCACGTGCGCACCCCAAGGTCGACCAGGGTAGGCCCTTGCCCGTTGCAACATGACGTTCTAGAGCGAGGAAGCTGAGCTGATGTCTGCAACTTTTCACCTAAGATGGCCTTCGCGGGGTCGCTAGTGGGATCGTGTAGGCACGCACCTACCACTCGGGCTGATGGGAAAAGGCGGAGGTGGAGGCGGAGGCGGAGGCGGAGGCTGTTGCGGAGGTGGAGATTTGAAGGAGGCGATGCACTGAACCAACAGCATCAACATCGCCAAGACAGCCATTTGATGCGTCGCCCCAGACGCTTGCTTGGTCTTGGCTCTGGGCCTAGTTGGCAGACACGCTGCCACAACGCGGGGGAATCTCCATCAACTCACCGCGTCCCACTGAGTAAGGTAGAGGATCCCCCAGAGTGCGTTGTCTTGGCGGTTTCTCAGCCCCTCCACACTTCTGGGCCGCGTCGTCTTGGCTTGCACCGCTGCACGGCTCCCCGGATGCCCCTCCACACTATGTTGGCGGCTTGGGATCTTGGTATTCAATCTAAAAACGCTGCTGGCTGGCGTAGCAGATTGGCCCTTGCGTTGCTTGCAAGTTGTTGGAGGGTCGGCTTCGTTGGAGCAAAACGAGCCGAAGGAGGATGGATCGGAAAGGCTGGACCTAGCCTCGTCTTGGGGTCAATGTCGGATCAGGTCGATTGGCTTCCTCGTTGGGCGCCCCTTGAGCCCATTCTCCAACTTCCCCAAATGCGCTAACAGCCACACCAGAATCCTTCCAATAATGGCCATATTTTACGACTGACTTTGCGCTATCAAAGGAGGCCCACACCCACCCAGCTGCTCTCTCAAGGCACAGAGTACAGTACCCTTCGAGGTCACTCCAGGATGAAATGAAGCGCAGAACTGCGCCTGTGTTGGAGTGAAATGGTACGGGCGCTGCGTACTGTACATGTACAGTACCTGGAGTCTTCCCAGCTGTCAGCATTCAACCCCAGTCGCCCCCCCTGTTATAGGAGGACATTGCCGAGTCATGACGCCGTCGCGTTTCTCTTGCAACTGCTGGATGGTCATGCTCTTGTGCCCTTCCTATTAAAACCAGCATCGGCTCGGGTTCCCCATCCGTGAATGAGTGTCGCAATCGGGTCGCTTGAGCCCCGAGATGTGCATCTCAGACTTCAATCATTGACCACCACGGACTCTTGTCGACAAGGAAGTGATATTGGGGGGGGGAGAGATTCGATCCCCTGGGCCCCGGGGTACGTAGCGACCCAAGCAACACAAGCAGCGCAAGCAGCGCAAGCAACGCAAGCAAGGGCCCCAAGGGCCCTCGGGCCTTTTTCGTTGTCTGTCCACTTTGCCAGGCTTTATCTCCTCTTGAATCCCTCAGCTTGTTTTTCCGCCCCGCCTTTTCCTTGGCAGAGATACATAAATGATTTCTGCGATAAAGAGGGGCGTAATATCGGGAAAATGAACCAGTCCCGATTCGTACTCCGTCTCGAGAACCGTTGATAACGGAACGTCGAAGCATGTGCTGTGCTCGCGACGCCAGTGAGTGACACGGTATCAAAGGCAGATCTCTGGTGTACCGTACAGTCGATCGGCTGGGGAACAACCATGACCCATCGCCGATTGCTTTTACCTTTACTCCATACAGAGTACAGAGTGCAGAGTACAGGGGCAAACGGGGTGCGGGATGGCCGGCTGACACATCCATACGTAATGGATCGATGGCCTTGAGGCAGGACATTGAGCCTATCGCTGTCCTACCGAATCCTATTGGGTACCCATCAACACCATCTCGAGCGTCGGTGCCGAATGCACGCGTCGGAGCGCATCCAGGGACACCAACGGGCACCCGTGACACCCTCCACAAAGGCGGACGGCGGGCGAGAGGGTTGCATAGCGGCTGGTCGCTAAGCCAGGGGGCGTAGAAGCGAGGCGCCATTCTAGAAAGCCAGACGTCGGCATGGCCTAACTATGACCTTGGGGGCTTGGGGGACTTGGGGACTTGGAGACTTGGAGACTTGTCCTTGTCCTCGTTTGGTCGTGCCGTGTGATGATCACAAGACCGGGCTGGCGGCAGCGCGGCAGATTGACAAAGTCGCAGAGCGGACAGCAGTCAAGCAGGAGAAGCCGGCAGGTGAGGTGCGCTAGCGCTGACGAGCAGACGACGATCGCCAGGCTTGTCTGGGATTCTGGAACATGATGTTGTACGGCATACTGCGTAGTGGGTGGTTTTTCGTTGACTGACTGGCTGGCTGGCTGGCTGGCTGGTTGACGGCTGAGTTGTTGGTTGTTGGTTGTGTAGGTCTGTTTTCTCTGTGTAGTTGCAGAGTGGAGGAGTCGGGGATTTGTGGACTTGGAGCTGTACTTGTTCGGCCCCACGCTGCCCGCCAACGGCGCCAGTGAGCCAGTGAGCCAGTGAGCCAGTGAGCCAGTGAGCCAGTGACTCAGTGGTGGCTCAGTGACTGCCAGTTACGTTAGGCGGCGTGAAAATCCAAACCCGCGCGCCCACACAATTACAATTGCACCTTTTGGATATCAAATCTCCATTGCACGATTCCCAATCATCCAGCACAGCGCCACATCACACGCGGTCAGCTACTCAACTTCTCCAGCCCGCCATCTTTTGAGCCTCCACCCCTCCCGGCCACCCGCTCCTCCCATATGGCTGCCAGCCGATGCGGTGATGCGCTGCGCTCCGGGCGCTGGGCCGCTCTGATCCTCTCCCCCGCCTCCGCTCCGGCCGTGACTCCGGCTGCGACTCCGGCCTCCACCCCGGCAACAGGCGCAGACGCGGCCGCTTCCGTCTCGGGCCCGGCTCCGGTGGCTGCCGGCCTCATCAAGGCTTTTGCCTCTCGCCTTGCTGGCCAGGCCCCTGCTGGCGATGCTGCCGCTGCTACTGCTGCCGTCGGCTCCGAAGTCGCCCAAACCTTTGCTGTTGGTCTCGCCGCATTCAACGCCTTCCTCCAGGCCAATGTGACCGGCCCTGTCCTGGCTGAGTCGGCGACTCTGCAGGCTTCTCTGACCAGGGCATGGTCTGATGCTCAACCCGGCGATGGCAGCGCCAAGGCAACGTCAGGCCACCTTCACAAGGCCTGTCTCGGCGATTTGGAGATCGACGGCGTCTCACCCTACACATACATCCCCAACCTTGAACTTTTCAGCTTGGCGCGGTACGTCCTGACCGAAGTCCTTGGATCCGTCACTCAAGACGTCGTCGAGGTCGCCTCAAGTGAGACACCCCTGAGATACAGTCTTGCCTGGACGAGGCTGCGCGTCCATGTCTGGCATTACAAGCTCCTCACGCAACCCAGCCTTGGCCATGGGTCCAACTTTACACGCAGCTCGCAGTGGAGTGACGTACCCTCCCTGGCATCAAGCATCCTCGATGCCATTGACGCCGCGCGAAAGGAGGTTCTTGCCGAGGAGGTATGGGCCGCCGACAGCGACGCCTGGAGCCGCGATGACAAGGTCCAGTTCCTCGTGGAACTAGCCAACAACTACATCCTGCTCGGCCGAGACGACAAAGCCAAGGACGTCCTCAAGGAAGCGTCTGAGACGAGCGGTCTGGTCTACGCCCTGTCTGGTGCCCTGGGCAAGAGGACCAAGTGGCAGGAGAAGAGCACCAGTCAGCTCGTCGTTCTCGCCAAGAGCGGCGGGTCTGACTCGTCACAGGCTGCCCACAACGACGACGAGGACGGAGATGAAGTGGAAGCGAAGCCGGATGCCCTCAAGCTCAACGATGACACTCTACTTGAGGACATTCACTTCACCAAGGAGGGCCAAGAACAGGACGCGGCCAAGAGCGAAATACTCCCGGCGCCACTGGCCGACCTCGCTCCCGATGACCAGCCCCAGCTGTCTCCCATTGACCAGATCATCCTCCTCACCGAGGCCACACTCAAGGACTCGTTCTCGCCCGTCGACACGCTCACCTCGGAGGAAATTCTCCCCTTTGCTGTGCGCGTCATCTCGGACAAGTCGACCAACTGGCAGATTTACACCCAGGCCCTCCTCGTGCGCTCAAGAATCGAGGTCCACCGCAGCAGGACCCTCGAGCGCGGTGTGCTTCAGCTGCAGGCCGTCGCCGACCAGGTCCTGACCGACACGACTGCGGCCGAGGCCGAGGCAAAGGAGGTCAGGGCTGCCGAGGAGGATACGACGGACAGCACCGGCCCCGACACTCCGGCCATTTCGGTCACAGCGCCGGGCCAGACCGCCGCAGCCCCCGTAAGCAAGCCGACGACGTTCCTGCCGGCCCCAAAAGCCTCCGAGTCGGCTCCCGCGCACGTCCGCCTCCAGTACATCCACGCCCTGTCCTCGCCGCCCCGCTGGCACCTCGAGGCCGAGCTCGCCTACGCCTGGGCGGGTGTCGGCTCGCTCACCTCGGCTCTCGAGATCTTCAAGCGCCTCCGCCTATGGGCCGAGGTGGCCCTGTGTCTGGCCAGCGCGGCCGCCACCGAGGACGAGGACGGCCGTGGCAGCGGCGGCGAGCAAAAGGCCAACGGCATCATCCGCTGGCGGTTGTTCCAGCGCACCGGGCAGGACGCGGGCCCCGCCGATGCCGACGAAGAGGGCATCGACGGTGACGACGTGATGCACCTCAAGGCGGCCGACTTTTCCGGCCCCGAGCGCGACCCGGCCCCTCCCAATGCGGCCCGGCTCTGGTGCATCCTCGGCGACCTCGAGAGCAAGCCGGCCCACTACGAGCGCGCGTGGGAAATCTCCCGGCACCGCTACGCGCGTGCGCAAAAGTCGCTCGGCGAGCACTACCTGCAGCAGCGCGAGTGGCACAAGGCCCGCGACGCCTACAACAAGGCCACGGCCGTCAACCGCCTCAGCCCCGAGCTGTGGGGCCGTCTCGGCGACATCAGCCTGCGGCTCGGCGAGTTTGAGGACGCCGCCGAGGCCTTTAGCCGGTCCATCGGCTCCGCGAGCGACACGGCTGGCGGCGAGGATGCCCGGACGTGGAGCAACCTCGGAAGCTCTCTGTGGAGTTTGTACTGCGAGGTGGTTGCTAAGGAGGCCAAGGAGGCCAAGGAAGACAAGACCGGCGAGGATGACGACCCTACGCCCAAAACCAAGGAGCCTGTCGCCGACGACGAAGAAGAGGATGTCGGCCGCAGCAGCCAGCCCGAGAAGCCCTCCAACCGCGACCCAGCCAAGCTGCTCACCCAGTCCTTGGCGGCATACAAAAAGGGCGCCTCCATCGCCCACGACAACTGGCGCATCTGGGACAACGTCGTGACGCTCGGCACCCGCATCCGCCCAACGCCCGTCGCCGACATCGTCCTCGCCACCAGCCACATGATCCGCATCCGCAAGTCCGAGTCGGCTGTCGACGCCGACATCCTCGGCGCCCTGCTCCAGGACACGTGCCTGGCCAACCCGCCTCCTCCCGGCCAGGGCGTCTACGAGCCCGCCCGCGGCTCCCACGAGCGCCTCCTCGCCCGCCTGCTCGAGGAGCAGGTCGCGCCCCTCATCACCCAGCGCTCCGAGCTGTGGGCGCTGCTGTCGCGCCTCCGCGCGTGGCGCCGCGACTACGCCGGTTCCATTGACGCAGCTGAGCGGGCCTGGCGCGCCGCCGTCGGATCTTCGGGCAGCGGGCTGCTCCCCGGCGCGGCGGCCGACGACGCCACCACGGCCCGCGACTGGACCCAGAACGCCGACGCCTTTGCAGTCGTCGTCGAGCGCACCGACGAGCTCGTCTCGATCCTCGAGAACTGGGGCCCGGACGTCGAGACGGTCGGTCCCAAGTGGAAGGGCAAGGCGCGCAGTGCCGTGCGCAGCGTCATGGGCAAGGCTCGCGAGAGCTTTGAGGGGAGCGAGCGGTGGGGGGTGCTCGAGGGCCTCATGGAGGGCCTCAAGATCTAGACGGACGGAGGCATCCGTTGATGTCGGAGGAAGATGATTAGATAGATGCACATATAGATGGTGAGGATTCATGGGTTACGAGGCTGCTGACGCAGCAGCTCACGACAGACAATGATGGGAACGGGACCAGCATCTGGGGCAGGTAGATAAAAGTTGAATGATTTTCCCCTCATGACATGCACCTGTTTTCTCTCCAAGTGATTAGATTAGCATATGCCATTGACGCTATAGACTAACGTATTCCTACAATAATCCTTTAATGTGTCGCAAGCGTAGCACATCCGCTTTTCATGGACTAAGAGTATTAGTCTCCTCAAAATCATGGCGTTCAGAGCTCCGTAACACGCATCACTCGTCAAAGCATAGGTACTCGTTCGGATCCAACACGTTCCAAAATCACAGGCCACACTCGCTCGCACCAACAGATTCCACGGCCCTTTATCACAGCAGGTACAGACAGCTCTATTTCTTGCCCTTCTTGCGGCCGGGGACGACCTTGAATCCGGCAGCCTGCATGGCAGCATCGCCGTCCTTGGGCTGGACGCTGGCGCTGCTCTTCTTGGCCACTTCGTTCCAGCCACCGGCGCTGGAGCCGCCGAGCTTGGTGTCAGCCGCTGGCTGCTTCTCAACGATGCCGCGCTCCGCGAGCCTCTTGCGGCGCACAAACTCCTCAGCGAAGTGGCGGCCGTCCATAGTGGTCGAGTTGGCATAGACGGCATCGGCAATCAGACCGGTGTCGAGGGGGAGCACATCGAGGGCAGCCTGAAAGGATGAGACTGGAACATTGTCAGTGAGCTGTCTCCTATGATGCAATGCAGATACGGAAAAAGAAAAGATGACCTACTATCATTGACGCTCGTGATGCCACGAGAGAGCTCCCGGTTAACCCACTTGTTGAACTCGTCCATGGCCGTGTTACCAACATCGGTCTTGGCAACGGTCGCGGGCTTCGAGACGGCCTTGACGGGCGAAACAGAGGCCGACTTGACGGCGGCGGCGCTGACGGAGCGGCTCTGGGAGGCCGGGCCGTTGGGGATCTTGACCTTGCCACCAGCTCCGACGGTAGCCCAGCCACTGCCAGGAGGAGGAGCGGCGACGGCACCGGCGGCGACAGCAGCAGCGTTGGGAAGAGGGGCGCCAGTCTTGCTTGCTAGGTTGGCGTAGCTCTTGGAGACGTTGAGAGGAGCAGCAGCCGGGGCAGCAACCTTTTCGGCCTTTTGCTTGCGGAGCTCCTCCTCACGCTGAATCTCGGCGAGAGTCTTCTTGTTGCCAGTAGGGGCGGGGCTGGCTGATCCGGCGCTGACAACCTTGGTAGCACCAGGCTTTACCCAGGGGCTGCCGGTGGGAGCCGGGGAGTTGTGACCCCAAGTGCTCGTAGCAGGGAGCCCGGCGGCGACGGCAGAGGCCTTTTCGCGCTCACGCAGGAGAGCAGCCTCCTGCTCCATGGCGGCACGACGCTGAGCAGCGGCAGCCTCCTCGGCCTTGGCCGCCTTGCGGGCTTCGGCCTCCTGGATCTCCTTCAGGCTAGGACCTCGGTGAGACTCGGCACCGGGGTCCTTTGCCCAAGGGGCCAGCGGGGGCGGCTGGACATTGGCAGACGCATTGGTATCAGGGGTGCCGGTTTGCGATCGGTTGAACTGCTCAGGCAGGTTGGATCGAGCACGCTGAGCAGTCGGGGCAGGCAGAGGAGTGCCAGACGATCCGGGGGGTGGTGGGAATGGCATGGGCATGCCAGGCTCCGTGGGCTCGACGGTGGCGGCGGCAGCAGCCTGCGTCTGTTGAACCTGCTGGGTAAGTGAGAGCGCAGCCTCCTCCGCAGCCTTCTTCTTTGCGGCCCTAGCGGCCTTGCCAGACAAAGCAGGGGCTTCAGATGGCTGCTCGGTCGGCTCAGGGGGAGAAGCCGATGTGGTCTCCTCAGACTCCGGAATCTCAGCACCCTCAGCCTCCAGCTTTGCAGCCTCCTCGGCCTCATGCTGGGCTCGCAGATCCTCAAACTCCTTCAGGCGATCCTTGAAACCCTCGAGATCCTCCTCAAGATTCTCCGTGTCCGGGAGGCTGGTACGCAGGTTGGCCTCAGCCCCGACAGGCTGGGGGTTGCTCTGCAGGTTGGCGAGCATCTGGCGCTCAGTAGTCGACAGGTGGACTAGATCCTCCTCACGAAAGGAGTCCGGGTTCATGCCGGCGGGGAGATTACCCTGAGGGCCGACTGGACTGTCGAAGAAGGCCGAAGAAGGGGGCATAGCACCGATAGGCTGCTGCTGAGGAGGCATGCCAATGGGGTTGGGTGCCGTCATGCTGCCAAAGCTGGGCTGACTCTGAAGGCTGTGGGCGCTGGAGTGGTGTTGCAGCGAAGGGCCTTGCATCTGAAACTTGGACAGGGCCTGCTGGCGCATCACAAACTCCCGCTGCTGCACCATAAGATACTGTTCCTCCTGCTTGCGACGCTCCAGGTTGTTTTGCTCCTCAGCCGTGAGAGTGCGGCCGAAGCTGGGGAAGACGCCACTCAGGGGAGGGATCACGCCGCTCGAGCTGGTAGGAGAGAACGGTCCGGACTGGGGCGGCGGCCCGTGGGGGATACCAATCTGAGGAACGAGGAACGGCTCACGCGAGTTTCCTATGCGTCGAATGAGCTGACCAAGAGGCTCAAACTCGGGATCCTCGACCTTCTTGACACGAAGGTCCGGAGTGAAGAAGTTTGCCTTGTACCAGTCATTCATCTCGAGACCAGTAAAGGGTCCCTGAACCTGTCCCTGGGGATCGAGATAGACCCAACGCATCCGGTCGGGCATCACCATCTGACGAACCTGCGCGGCAGGAAGCTCGGCTCCACCTTGGCTACCGCCAAAAGGAAGACCGCCGGTAATGGGAGTAAAGGGCTGCGAGCCCGTGGCAGAGGCCCCTGGGTGTCCCGACTCAGTTCCGCTGAACAATCCGTGGGAGCGATTGGGGTCGCTCGACGGGAAGAGTTCCTCAAACACCCCGCGATTGGCTCTCATCGGGCTGTCGGTGTCTCGAGAGGGAATCGAGAAGTTGCTGCGTCCAATGGCCCCGAGGGGGTTATTCTGTCGAAGGTCGGGCAGCGAGTCGGAAAGACTGTCATGCTCGTGGGCTTGCATCTGAGCCTGCATAGCGGGGGGAAACAGAGAGCCCAGCTTGCTTCCGCGGCCAATGCTACCTGTTCCAATGCCACCCGTGGTGGCTGGCCCAAACACGTTGTTCAAGCCAGACAGACCCGGGGATTGGAGCTCAGTGATGGGACTGAAAAGACCGCTGCCAAAAGCATTGCTCAGGTTGGGCCGCTCACGGTCAGGGGTGCCTACTGCATGACCGCCAGGCGCAGGCCATCCAGACAGAGTGTTCAGAGACGGGTATCCCTTGGCTCCCACGCTCGAGGTCTGGCTGCGATCACTGCCATCAAACGGACCGCCTCCGAAACCACGTCCGATGGAACCAAAGTTGGATGGGGGGGCTTCATGGGGGTTCTGCACGTGTCCTTTGTCCCCGCTGGCTGGAATTTCACTCTCGTCGTGATCGTGGCGTTCGGCGGGTGGGCTGCGGTAAGGGTTCGTCTCGGACGGGCTGAGGGGACCCTCGTCACCATGGCCACCAAGATTAAGGCCCGACATGCCAAACTCGCTCGCGGATCCCTTGACAGGCGTTCCCAGGATAGCCCCGCGGTTCCCCGCAGCATCGGTATCCTGGGACCCACCAAGGACAGCACTGCCAGAAAGGCCATCATCGCCAAAGGGGTCGGTATCAGTACGAGGACGAGAGCGCCAGGACTGCTGGTTCAGCGGGTTGGGGCTTTCATTGCCCTTGCCAACCGTGCTCTCTGACCCGTCTTTGGGGATCAGATGGGCCAGGCGGCTAGCACCTCCCCCCACGCGCTTATCCCCAACAGCTGAAGATGGCAACGCGAAATTGCCAAAGCCACCGGGGGTCGTCTGGTTGGAGGGCGGCCAGATAGAGCCCATGCCCGATGAGCCCATGCCCGACATGCCAGTGGTGTTGAGCCTTCCCAGGTTGCCGAAAGGTGGCAGCCTTCCCGGGGCTTCACGGCCAGCCTGCTCGGTATCCGACTCGTCGGGCTCTGCTTCCTTGAGGTCGTTGGCCTTGCGGGGGAACCAATACGAGGGATCGTCACGAGGGAAGCGATTGGCAGTGGGCGAGGCTAGCGCGCTCGTACTGAATGGATTCGAATCCGTGGTCTCGCGTCGACGAGTGCCAGGTCGGGTGGCGGAAGAAGGGGAGCTGACCCCAAAGGGAGCCGGGGCACCTTGGGACAGAGAAGCCTTTCGACCATTTGTCCCGCCTTGGTGGCCTTCCTTGTTCTGGGTGGGTGGCTTGAGCGGAGAATTGATCTCTGTAGAAAAGGCCTTCTAGCTATGTTAGCACCGGGTGTACCAAGCATCGTTCCAAAGGCATTCGGCATGGGTGGGGTCGTGGGTGGCAACGCACCTCCTTCTCCTCGGGCGACATATCCTGCAGGCCCATGGGCACCGTATCACCCGAATCGTCCCAGCAAGCGCCAGGCTCCTGTGGGATGTGGTTGTCGTTTGTCTTGCCCCATCCCCGCGGCGGATGACCATTGGCCTGGTTCGGGTTCCAGCCCGGAATGTACAGTCGGGAGGCGCTGTCAGGGGCTTTTTGCGGCTGGAACATGTCAAGGAGGTCCTCTCTTGTGTAGCGCGCAGGGCCTACATCATATACGGCCGGTGCCGCGCTGGGATTCTCGGCGCTGGTAGGGTGCTGGACAGCATGATCGGGCTGGGTGGGCGGCTGTGAAGGGGGCTGGCCGTGAGGAGTCGTGGATGATCGTCGGAAAGTCAGGGTTCCATTAGTCGAACGGCCATCTCGTCTCGTCCTAGACATTGCCAGTCAGCTCAGAGTCGCAGGCGGTCGTGTAGAATCAACTCTTTGGGCTCTGACTGGGTCGCGTGCCCCGAACTTGGGATTGGAGGGGGATGGCTCGCTGGCGGTTCGCGTCGGCGGATCACTATGTGGGGGCCCAGCCTCGCGGAGCTTGAACTCTCACAGAACCGAAGAGACTAGGTAGGAAAGCCCCAGTGATAGGGAGAACGTGCCCATAGATGCACAAATGGCGGGCACAGCGAGAGCACAGAACGCTGCACAGAGGACCCGGGGGAGAGGGGGTTAGTTGGCAGTGAAGTGTCACCACTTACCATTCTCCACCAGTAGCTCCCCTCCCATCAGCTCTTCCACTCCTCGAGTCACGGTTCGCATTCTGGCCAGCGGCAGCCGAGGCAAAGCTCGAAGGAAGATTGGACGGCATCGTGGTCGAGGTTGTCTGGGCCAATGCAGGCGTCGGGTGTGGGATACGGCTCGGTTGGTCCGCGGGCAGAAATTATAGAGGGCGAAAACCGATGATAATGACACCGGCCTGCTTTTGACTAGATGAAACAAAGACGAAAAGGTAAGAGGGAGCCAAGCGAAAAGGCAGGGCGGGAGCGTCGGTACAGGAAGCTTTGCTGTGCTGTGCTGTTCTGTTGCTTGCTGGGGGCAAAAGGACAGGCAAAGAAGATGTGTGCGTTTCGTCGGCGGAACCTTGAACACAGGTACAACGGCGGCGGAACGGGGCTTGCGGACACGGAAGACGGCGCTCGAGCTGGAAGGGACGGGCGAGGCAATGCGCTGTAGCGAGGGGCAAACGGGTGCGAGTGCGATGGGGGTCAAGGCGTGGTGCTGTAGAGCGTATTGCGTATTGCGTATTGTGTGCTGCGTGAGGCGTGCTGATGCTGTGGATGTTTGTTCTTTTTTTTTTTCCTCGGGGCGAGGTCGAAGGTTTCGTCGAGATTTGCTAAGCGCTTTGTCGCTGGAGACTGGGAGGGAAAAATTGCAAAGGAATTTTGGCGAAATAGGAAAATTGGAGGTCCCGTTGTCCCAGCGTCAGTACTGTACTGTACCCAGCCAGCTGCCAGCTGCCAGCTGCCACCTGCCCTCCACTGCCAGCAACAACGAGGCCGGAAGTTCTCAGAGTGGTCAGGGCGCCCGGGCTGCGCTAAGCCGCAACGGGTACCATAACTGGGGCACTGCTGAATCCGGGGCTTAGCCGGCACCGTGTGTGGCGAGGGCTGGAGCCTAACTGGCCGAGGCCCCGTCGCCGCAGCTTTGCTCCTTCAGCACATCACAGCACAGTACAGATTGCAGATTACCCGCATCCGCGAAAATGAAGTCAGGGCCAGGGTTAATGCTGCTGCTCCGGGCTGTCGTGAGGTCATGGGGGCGGGGGTTAACTATTAGCCCATGTACATTATGTATTTACTGTAATCTGTACTGTAATCTGTACTCCGTATCCAGGTGCATCTGTACCTAGGTATGTCGTGATGTCTCAGGCTCGAAACCAACACAACACTGTTTCGGCATGGCAATCTACCCATCCATGTACATACTGGCTTGCAATCTCTCTACGACTTGGAACAGATGCAGTCCCTACTTTTTTTTGGCAAGAGATGTTGTTGTTGTCAAACCGTGGTTGGTCGAGTATTTCGGTCGCCCTTGACATCATCAGAATCCGTACATCACGTGAGTAAGGGAGAAGTGAATGTGTCACATCAGGGCACATGTTCCCGCCGTTGCATGTCACTGTAGCCCTTGCAGTGGATGTTTCATAGCTCCTCGACTCAGTATGCCCTCCCCAGCGTCTACACACAAATGTTGATCGTCCCTCTTATTCAGTATTGGTGCTAGCTACCTGGGCTTCAGTGTACCCAAGTTTCACTCCCATGGTCTGTCTATTCGATCCGTCCCTGGCAGAATTCGCAAAGGTAACCTCGTTGGTTCCCATGGCTCAGCCATTTCCTCTTGCCCCCTCTTCGCTTTGCCTACAAACAAGCATCCTAAGGTTCTTTGCCCTAAATATAAAAGGACAAGAACTAGAGTTGACGCCGCTATTCCGTTATTTTTTGGGGTATGTGTTCTCTCATTATTCGTAAAAACTCGGCCGCTACCAGTCTAGTTGGGCCCTGACATGTAAACGTGGTCATCGCGGTGGTTCACTGCCATGATCAGGCGGCCGACGGCACGGTAGCGATACGTCCATTCGCATCTTTGAGGGCACTGATCAGCCATCGCACATCTTGGGCACACAGGTAAGGGCAGTACTGACACTTGTTCCAATGGGATGCAAATGACGGAAGCGAGGAAAAACCAGGCCCCAGCTGTGTACACCTCACTACTGTCAGGCCACCCAAGAGTGTAGCTAGTCTCGTCACTGCGAAAAACACTGCAATACTGCAGGTCGGCACCGGGGTAAGGATGGATCCAACACCGGAGGACAGACGAAAGGCCATATGCTGTATTGAGCGCCAGGATGCTCGCCCATGTAACCAGCATGCTGAGTACAAATAGACGCATCGAAGGATCGTATGGGCCCGAAATGAGGCGAAAGCGTGCAAACGCATATAGGAAGGTCGGCACAATGGCCATCTAGACAGAAGGCTGCGGTTAGCCTTCCGACTCCCTCGCGACCATGCCACGGGTACGGCCAAAGTACATACCCCGACCAGGTTGATAACGAAAGCTATCAGGGCAGTGTTGCCGCCAATTTTGATGATGGGATAGAGAACATTCATAAGAGACAACAACATTGTCGCCATGATAGTACGTAGCACGCTACCTCGCAGGTACCGTGGGATATAGCGTCGACGCGGTTCCACAGACATGCCGTTGCCTTCTTGTCGACTGGTTTGGGGCATTTTGGAATTGTAGTAATGCCTTGTAGTTGAAGAACGGGTAATCGATGAAGTGAATGATATGCTTGATCCCGTTGTATGCGTCGAGTGATGCCACAGTGTCTTGTTCATGTTGACCTTTCACGTCGACGGCAGGTCGTTTCCAAATCGCCCAGATCGCCCCGTAGAGTGTAAGCGGGGGGGGGGCAGCTATCCCGGCCAAGAGCAAGGCAACCACGATCGGAGCCACATCTCAACATTTTGAGAGATGCAAGACTGGCTAAAGCTTTTTTGTTGGCGACGCCTTGTCAAAGCAGATATTGGGGCCGTACAGCTGCGGGCGGGCGCGCGCAGCAACGCAAAGCAAAAGTGAAAGGTAAACTGGGGAACACAACACAAGTAATTCCCAGAAAGTCTCGCCAAATGCTTCAGAGCTCTGTCAAGAAGTGTGCCTTGAACCTCTTGTTGGCACGGTCGGCGGCCCGTAGCATCATCTGGTCGCCCAGCACGTCAAACACAAACCTTTTGTGTTGCGTCTGTGTCGTTTCTCCGGCTGTGTTCCCTTCCACGGGAACCTGGACGCGGAATACAGTCCCTTCCTTGGGGACGACCTTGAGACCTCGTTTCGGGGTTACCACCTCCATCACGAACTTGAGGTCGCGCACCACAATGCCCTGGATTCCAACTCTGCCTGGGCACCGGCTTCGAACAACCTCAACAGCGGCGCCATGATATTCAGCGCTGGCAAGCTTCGCCGAAGCCCCCGGGCCGCCGACATAAACATCATTTCCCAGTACTTCGCGGATGTAGCCCTGCCAAAGCTTGTTCAGCGGCTCGTAGATGGCATATTTCTGTCCGTCCTTGGGAATGTCGTAGAGGCCCAGAGTGCGGCGTGCGCGAGCCGACAATGGCTTCGGTTTCTGTTTCTGCTTGGCCTTCTTGTCCTGGCGAGCCTTTCTTCGTGCAATGCGTGCGTTGACGGTCGCAGGCGGCGGAGACGTTGGGCGCAGAAGCATGGTGCGGTGCTGAATCTTTTCCGAGTAGATGCGATTGACGCTGTCTGGAGAGTGCGCCCGTGCCAGAAGGTTCTGGGTGGCTTTTTGGTTCTTTGCCGCGGATGAGGACTCCATCGTGACGGGAGGTGGAGCAGTGCGCTGCCCTCTACAATTCAATTAGGAGTTGGAAGAAGAGATTGCAAAGTGGAAGAAGCTGTAAACCAAGTCAAGTGTTGAAAGAGGCGTCTGTAGAGTGGAGCTATGCTGGATTGGCCCCAGTTCAATGGTGGTGTGGGTGTGGGTGGACGTTCCCCAGGAAAAGCTGGCTGTGGCTTGCTTGGCCTCACATAATAAATCTGTAGTACAGATTACAGGTTACAGACAGCTGGATATACTGTGCAGTCCAGATTAGCTCCACACCCTTCACATGCTCCCCTTCCACGAGGTCATCTCGTCGGTGCTCGGCTTTCCATCCTCTCTTCCCCACACTGCGACGCGAAGATCGACAAACCATAGTCCTCTTCATCTTCCGATAAAATCCGTCGCGACCTGAACCTTCTCTCTGTTTAGTTGTGTTGGGATGCATTGAGCCGGTGTCTGCCACTTCTGCAGTCGTCATGCCGTCGCTGTAGGAGAGCTATTACTATATCGCCATTGCACGGCAGCCATCCGACGTGACTACCGAACCAACACGGACAACGCCGCTATTTGGTCCTTGTCGGCTGCTCCCTCGTGAACCGAAGAACGCGCTTCATCTCATCTGCCAGTAATACAACATGGACAACCGGCGTCCCCAAAATGACGCCGACTCGAGCAACTCGGCCCCCGATCTTCAGATCCTCGGCGATCAGGTCACCTTGCAACCAAGTGGCTACGTCGAGCCTCCAGCACAAGACGATGCGAACGGCAAGGAGAAGGCATTGATGGACAAGTTCGCATCATTTCGAACTGAGCCGCTTCAGTAAGGCTGCCTCTTCATCTGCCGCTGTCCTCATTTGCCAAACTTGCAATTTGTTAACATTGAGCGCTTCCGTAGATTCCTCCGTGAAGTATCGCTCTACGTCTCCGGCCAGGGCTGGCGTGCCTACGATCGGGTCATCGGCCAGCCAGTCTTCTACTCGGGATACACGGAGAACATCAAGTCGGCCGTGCTGTCTGCTCCGCTACTTCAGCAGCGCATCACCCAGTTGACCCAGCATCGTCTTATGGTGGAGGAGCGCGAGGGCTACTTCGACAAGACGGACAAACGTTACGAGGCCAAGCGCGCGCAGCGAGCCGCTGCGTTAGAGGAGGGCCTTCAGCAGGTTGCCGATAAAATCGTCGACGATATGGTTTGCAAGCTCGAGTACAAGTCGTTCATCCGTGGAGCATACTACCTCTGCACCCAGCTGTTGACGCGAGCCTATCATCAGGGCATTCATGTTTCCAGCGAGGAGGTGCTTCGGCTGAGGAAAGTGGCCGAGGAAGCCTCCAAGAAGAAACAAAGCATTGTGTTTCTGCCGAGCCATAGAAGCCACGTCGACTACGTTTCCCTGCAGTTGATATGTTACCGACTTGGCCTCACCTTACCCATCGTTGTAGCAGGAGATAATCTCAACATGCCGATCGTGGGATCATTCCTTCAGCACGCGGGTGCTATGTGGATTCGACGTTCATTTGGAGACGACTTGCTATACTCGACTTTGGTGCAGACCTATATCGATACCCTTCTACAGGAGGGCTACAACTTCGAATGCTTCATTGAGGGAGGTCGATCAAGAACTGGAAAACTTCTACCTCCCAAATTTGGTATCCTTAGCTTTATCCTCGACAGTATACTGTCAGGGAGAGTCGAGGACACCATCATCTGCCCCGTCAGTACCCAGTATGACAAAGTGGTCGAGACGGAAGGCTACGTCACCGAGCTACTGGGGGTGCCCAAAAAGAAAGAAAACTTGGCCGACTTTGTCAATGCATCTTCAGTTCTCTCTCTTCGTTTGGGTCGTGTGGACGTGCGCTTCCATGAACCTTGGAGTTTGAGAAAGTTCATCGATGAGCAGCTGTCCAAGTTGCCCAGTGTTCCAGCCGGCCTGGATACAGAGCACCACAGGCCAGAGGTTCGGGCGGTACGTGAGAAGCTGCTACGCACCATTGGCTACAAGGTACTTGGCGAAATCAACGACGTATCCGTCGTCATGCCTACTGCACTTATTGGTACCATTCTATTGACGCTTCGCGGTCGTGGTGTTGGCAAAGAGGAGTTGATTCGTCGTATAACCTGGCTCACAGAACGAATCCGCGCAAAGGGTGGCCGTGTTGCTCATTTCGGCAACGCGCCTTTGTCGGAGATTATCGATCGGGGTCTCGATGTGCTTGGCAAGGAGCTCGTCGGCGTGGTTGAGGGCTTGCCCGAGCCAACCTACTATGCCGTTGATCGGTTTCAGCTCTCGTTCTATCGCAACATGACGATCCACCTGTTCATCTACGAGGCTCTTGTCAGTGCGGCAATGTACACCCGCGTGAAACTGGGTGGTGGAGCAGCAGTGCAAGACATTCCATTTGAGGAACTCCGAGCTCAAGTGCTTTTTCTCTCGACTCTCTTCCGCGGCGAGTTCATCTTTTCTGGCAAGGGTCTGGACTTCAATCTTGACAAGACGCTTCGAGGACTCGAGGCGGACCATATCATTCGCCTAGACCGCGACGAGTCTGGTAGAGTTGTTACCGTAGGTCTTTCTGAAGAGGAGAGAAGAGCGGGCAGAGAAAACTATGATTTTTACTGCTTCCTCATCTGGCCATTCATCGAAGCCTCATGGCTCGCAGCCGTCTCTCTCATCTGCCTCACGCCGCCTCAGGGCCAGAATGGAGACACTTGGATTGGAGAGGCCAAGGCGCAGGCCTGCGCTCAGCTGGTAAGGACTCGAGTGCATTTACTCTTGGGGGACATGATAGCTAACCGATATCTTCTTATAGCTTGGCAAGACCCTGTATCATCAGGGCGACCTCTCCTATTTCGAGGCTGTCAACAAGGAAACGCTAAAGAATTCCTACCGTCGTTTTCAGGAAGATGAAATCATCCATGTAGTCAAGTCCAGAGACCCCAAAATCCCTGCTCGCATCCAGCTCGATGATTCGTGGCGGCCTCGTCGCGACCCGGATACCGGAGCTGTCCTTGCGGAAGGAAAGCTATGGGATTTTACAGAAAAGATTGCAAAGTCACGGCGTGAGGGCAAGAACCGACGCGACGGCGCGACAGTGAGCAGCAGGGTTCTTCGGCTGACAGACAAACTGGGCAGCCGTATGTTTGAAGAGGCGGTGGAGGCGGAGCTCAGCGGAAAGGGCACGAGCCCGAATCGATTGAGCAAAGAAGAGAAGGACGCTCTGAAGAAGAGCATTAGGTCAGGAAGACGGAAGAGACAGCTGGAGGGGAGAGCGCACCTATAACAACAACCACATTACTTGTAATTAATACTTGGCACCAGAGGCAACATTTGATCAAGAGGGCGTTTGGAGAGCGTACGCAAACATTGTGTTACAGTTTACTTGCAATTACTCTATCTCATATGCCATCGCCATGACACATCTTGCACTCGATAAAATATTCATGTGGCCAAACTCGGGTTCCCAGATTGCTGCCTCTTATATTACACGGCCTTCAGAACGACGAGTCTCAATGACTTACTCTATACATTGCATTTGCCTCAAATCAGTATCAGCTGCTTTGCCCCATCATCTATATGCCCTTCTGTCTTTTTATCTTACTTCAAACCTTGGGCTTGAAAATAATATTATCGATCAAGCGTACTGCGGGACCGCCGCCGTGTCCGAGGTCTTCACCCTCAACCGCCTGCTCAACAGGCAGCATCTTGATGGCGCCACTAAGAACTGCGCCGCGGGCCGGGTCGACAGTGTCAATCTCGACCAGAGTATCCGGGTCAGCGAGGGATATGTAGTCAACCTCAAACGTAGTGCGCTCGGTAGGTGGCAGCTCAGCCTGAACGTGGGTGACGGCTCCGATAACCTCGTGTGCGGCACCGAGGATGCTGGCGCGGTCAGTCAGGCCGGCAGTCTCATAGATGGCTTCGGCGGTGCGCAGGGCGCCGTGTAGGACAGGGGCGACAGCACGGCGACGCGTGCCGAGGTAGACGTTGCGGGAGCTCAGGGCCAGACCATCGGGATCGCGGATGGTGGGTTCGACGACGACTTCGGTGGGCAGCATAAAGTCGCGCACGAGGCGGCGGATGATGACAGTCTGCTGGACGTCCTTCTGGCCAAAGTAGACTCTGTCAGGCTGGACAATGTTGAAGAGCTTCATACACACGGTAGCGACACCTCGGAAAAAGGTTGGGCGGCTAGCGCCTTCGAGGACCTCAGCAATGGGAGTGATGTTTACAAAGCTTCCTTTGCTATCGACCTCCTGGCCAGGGAAACCGCCCGGATACATGGCTTCGGTGGTCGGAGCAAAGACTGCTGAGATACGGCCGAGATTGGCGCCGTCATCGGCGAGTTCCCGGTCGAGACGGGCGAGGCGGTCGGCATCGGCATCCCAAGTGACAGGATACGAGGCGAGGTCCTCGCGAGCACCAAACTGGGCCGGGTTCAGGTAGATGCTGACGACGACGTGGTGGTTGTCGCGGGCGGCGGCGCGAATCAACGCGAGGTGGCCCTCATGGAGGGCGCCCATGGTGGGCACGAGGGCGACGCTGCGGTGGTCGAGGACATGGGGGCGGCGCCAAAGACGGACGGCTTCGACAGAGCGGAGGATCTTGATTGGTGTTTTGGGAATCGTTCTGCCGGCAGGACGGGATGAGGAGGAGGAGCAGGAGGAGGCCGCACGTCGAGAAATCGGTGCCGGGATCGGAGCCGAGAGCAGGCACCGGGTCGAGCGCGTAGAACAGACGGCAGAGGAAGCGGAGAGGGAGTCTATGGAAAGAACCGGGGCCGAGGCTGAGCTAGACAATGGCCGGCGCAGCGTTCTGGCAAGGAGGAAGCGCATTGTGAAGGTGATGCTGGTGTTGTTGGGGCGAGAGGTGACAATGGAGCAAATGGAGAGCTGGGAGGCTGAAGAGGGCCGCCCTAGAGCCCAGGACAACTGTGCCAGACGACTCAATGGAAGTTCGAATCAAGAAAGGAGGAGAAGAAAAGAAAAGCCCATGGTCTGCCACGAAATAAGTGGTCAAAGCCGGCAACCCTGCAAGTCGTGATGGTTTCTGCTGCGAACTTCGTGGGCTGCGGATGGTGGTTTATCGATAATCGGCGGTGCGAGACACAGAGGCACGTGCGTTATTGCCCCGCCTCGCCGGTGCCGTTTCTAGGCGGGCCGGCCGGCACGGATTTGAAGACTGGAGATCTTTCTAAATGAACCGCCAACTGATTGATTCACTCCTAATGATGGCAGCCATCGCAACGGAAACAAACTACATATCGGGCTGCTTGTGCAACTACCTGGCACTTTTAATTTCGGCTACCACTAAATCCAACGCACGCTGAAGATGGGAGTTCCGGCCCTCACGAAGCCAACCTCGACCTTGCCGTCAGCGCTCGCCACGCTGGGGGGAATCTTCTCGCCCTTTCGCTCCAGGAGGATCTTGGCCAGGTCGTCGCCATAGGGGAGCTTGTAGAAGCGCCTTCCGAAGCGGCTCAGGAACCCCTCGAGCTTCTCCTGCGTGATGTCGTCGTTGGTGATCACGCCTCTCTCGACTGCCTCCTCGAGGGCAAGCAGGACGAGCTGGGTAGCAATGGGCTGCGTAAAGACGCCCGCGGGCACGGATTGGCCCCCGGTCTTGGAGGCCAGGGGATGGGGGGCACTGTCGGTGCCGCTGTCGAGGTTCAGTGTTGGCGACATCCTGGCGTTTAGGGGGGCGGGGCGGTCACGACTCACAGGAAGAACTTGGGGTCGCCGCTGCTGGCAGCCCGGATCAGAGCATCGCGATCAGCAGGCGTCTTGGGAATGGGCTTGCAGAAGGCCAAAGGGTCCACCTTGCTGTCGTCGCCGATCAGGACGAGATGGTGCGCCGTGATGGTCGCTGGGAGTCGAATGGATATATCAGCCACGAGTTGGACGACGACGACGACGACGACGACGACTGTTGAGAGCGTAAAACAACATACCGGCAACCGTGGGTCCGCACTCGCGAACAGCGTCAATTGCTGCTGCAGTTGAGCAATGCTCCAGGATAATTCTCAGGTTGGGGTGATCCCGGTGAATGCTCTTGAGGACAGGCAGGAAAGCCTCCTCCAGAGTGAGGCCGTTGGTTGGCGCAACAGCCACCTCGCCGTGCAAGTTCAGGACCATGTCGTGCTTGGCCATGGCGGAGAAGACATCCGAGAACTCGCCGACGTCAAGGACGCCATTGTCGGAATTCGTAGTGACACCTGAGAGAGTGTCAATTTCCTATAGTGACCAGGGACGTCTTAATCACACAGGTGGTTTACCCTGGGGGTAGAGCTTGACACCAGTAACACCGGCGGCAGCCGCTTCAGCAATGACTTCCGGGGTGATGGAAGAGTGAAGCTAACACGATGAGAACGTAGTCACAAGGCCATTTCAACGGGGCTTGAAACGTACAAACAGGGACATGAGATACTTGACGTCTGGTTCAATGGACTCAAGGCGAGACTTGTATTCCAAAGCCTGGGCCACAGTCGTAACAGGAGGCTGCAGATTGGGCTATATTCACTTATCAGCTACCGTCTATGAGAAGGATGATGCACGGGCTTCAAGGTACCATGACGAAGACTGTATCCACTCCACCTTTGCGGATCAGAGGAGCCACCAACTCGGTCATCTCACCCTGCCGCAGGTGGACGTGCATGTCCGCCGAGGCGGGCAGCTCCAGGGTTTGGACCTCGCTCAGCTTCATACTGCGCTGTATACTGGAGGTGAGTTATGGGGATTATATGAGGCAATTGGGCCGGCGGTTTGGGAGTGGAGAGTCGAGGCGGGCTTGTATGCAGAACGCTCACGTTAGGGCATACTTTTATGGAGGATTTCCTGGTATTAGGTAATCCACTCTGGCCGCCAAAAAGTCTCTCGGGCGGGCAGCCATACGAGAGCGCTTTTCTGGAGTTTTAGGTGTGGTTTTGGAGTTTGGCGGCAATTCGTGGCTGGAGCGGCCTACCCTGCAGTTGATGCTGACGGGATTTGCCAGTTGAGAGCAATCAATGCTTAATCACGATGAAGGGACCTTGTCAATCCTCATGTCAATCTTATGATGATTTCACTATTTCTGGCAAGGGCGCACCTAGCTAGTTGGTTCAACGTTGACTAGAACAAATGGGTAGCCATTTGCAGTACATTGCATTCGGCCCCGAGAGATCTGCATGGCACCCCGATGTAAGTGTTCAACAATTCTGCTCTACAATAAAGACAGAAGTGTACCTCGGGCTTAACCCATCCTGACTTTTATAGTGCAGGTATTCCTCAAACTCGGTTGGCGTCCTCGAAATGCCCCGAAAGTATTAGCTTGCACTCGTGGCAGTTGATGACAGCTGTAGACCTTTCATCACTATACTGCTGGCTGGCTCGCTTGCTGCAGGACTTTCTTTTTATACGGCTTCCTCCAACCTCCACAAGCTTTGCGATTCGCGTCACCTTGGTTTCTGACGCCTCGTCGTTGACAGTTTGCTTCACTGGCGTCGCCGGATCTTCAAATCATTACTATTCTTGCATGCCGCGGGTGTGCAGCATGGTTGGCACTTTGCCATGTCACATCTCACCTGAACAAACGCGAAATTGCCACGGCGGCGATCACCAAGCAAGCTTGAACACAAATCGAGAA
This sequence comes from Pseudonectria foliicola, assembly GCA_003693505.1. Classification (NCBI taxonomy): domain Eukaryota; kingdom Fungi; phylum Ascomycota; class Sordariomycetes; order Hypocreales; family Nectriaceae; genus Pseudonectria; species Pseudonectria foliicola. The sequence goes on along the minus strand of QUZD01000055.1, from coordinate 97,987 downwards.
GCATACACGGAGAACTTGAGAATCCGGACATCGAGCATGTCTAGCTTTCATAGACCGTTTTGGCGTCGGTCACAGGCACTTCGTTCATGTCCACGCCGTCCTCGACGTTCTCGTCAGATTCACCTTATTGATTGCGATGTCGCAAGCAATCACTCGGGGAAAGCAGTGAATGAGCACAAGCTGCAGCTGCAGCTTGTCGAACAAGATGGCAGCAAACAAACAGAACATGGCAATGAGTATTTGTCTTCTGCAGAGTTTGAGCAGTGTTTAAAGGGCCGGAACCCGTCTCCCTTCGTTGGGCTTCCCCCTTCTGAGACCCGGAGAGCCACCGTTCTCCACTCAAATAATCACTCTGGACAACATATTCAAGAGGTATAGACCGCGGTGTCATGTGCTTTCTTCGGGATTCTTACATCTTTTAGGAAATTGGTGAGCAGCTCCCAACGCTACACAGCACGCCCTCTCGAAAAGAGAGCAAGCCGAGCGACAATGCACATTCACCAAGCCCGGAGAATCCCATCGATGCCGTAATCCCAGATTCAGATGATCCAGAGGATGGCCTTGACTCGGAGGCTCCAGGATGGTGGCAGTCCCCAAGTGGGCGATACAAGGTATCCAAGACTGTCGAAGCTGTATAGAGGCTCGCAACGACTTTCCCTCATACCGGCTTTTCAGAGCTGGAACGTCTTGCCGTAATATTAAGTCCGAATTAGAGGTTTAAAAACAAGACCGTCTTCTTATCTTCTATTCACAGATTGAGTATTTGATGTTGTCGTGTTACCCAAGAAAATCCGTGCTTGTTTATTACCTCTTGAAACAAAGAGTAGCGATCTATTCTCGTAAAGTCTAATGCTATACTTATACCGTTCGTATCACACACGATTCACATCAGTTAGTTATTTAAGCCATGCCGACACTCAGGTTATCCTGCTTAAGCTTCTTCCAAGAAGTCCCAAGGCCGATAAAAGTCGTCAAACCGGCGGCGGCGATTGCCATGGCAAAGACCACCTTCAGGCCTTGCATATACCCATCAATCACCACACTCTGTAATTCAAGCGGGAACACCTTGCGTATTTCCGTCGCGCCCGTCACAATCAATGCCGCCTTGCTGATATCGGGCGCCTTCGACATGATATTCAGAATCATCTGGTTGACAAATGCGGCCTGGCCACCGGAGACGAGAAAAGCGCCGCCCAGACCTTGGAAAACTGAGTCTCATGTTAGGAAAAAGGTCGCCAGCAGCGAAAGTGAAAGTTCAAACGTACAAAGCAAAACTCCAGTGGCTGCAGCAAGGTCAGAAGGATGGGATGTGCCCTGGACAGCAATCATGGGGATCTGGAACGCGGTGCCCCAGCCGGCGCCAGCAATAATCTGATATCCAATCCATTTGCCTGTAGATGTATTGACATCGAGAAGGTAAAGGAGGCCTGCCCCAACTGCTGTAAGGGCCGCACCACCTATCAGTAGGGGCTGATAGTACCCCGTAGCCGAGACAAGAGCACCGCTGAGAACTGTCGCGATGGTGGCGGCGATGATGAAAGGAAGGTTGCGAACACCGCTAGAAGTCGGGCTTGCCCCGTGAATGGATTGGAAATAGATGGGGATGTAGAAGATGACAAGGAAGAAGGAGCCCGCAAAGATGAAGGCAAAAGCGCTCATGACGGCCACGGTGCGATTCTTCACAATGTTACCTGGAACCATGGCGCGCTCGCCCTGGAACCACTGAGTAAGTGCCCAAGTGGCTAGAATGGCAAAGACACCGACCAAGAGGCCAATGACAATGGACGAGTTCCATGCATGTTTCTGTCCGCCGTACTGCACGGCCAAGATGTACGAAATGGTAGCGCCCATGATCAGGGCAACACCCAAAAGGTCCATCTGTCTAATCTTTTCCAGAAGCGGGGCCTTTTGCGGCATGGCATGCTTTGGAGTTTTGAAGAAGATGAAGATGATGGCGACAGAGACGGCACCGATCGGGAGGTTGATGTAGAAGCACCAGCGCCACGACACATGATCAGTGAAGGCTCCCCCCAGCAAGGGACCAACGACACTGGCCAGCCCGTAAGACGCACCCAAGATTCCTGTGAAAGCCGGCCGGCTCTTCGGTGGCGCGGAGAAGGCGACAATGGTATAGGAGCCAGCAATGAGACCGGCAGCACCCACGCCTGCGATGGCACGGCCGGCGATGAGGGCGTTGGAGTTGGGCGCCGCACCACAAACGACGGAACCGAGCTCGAAGATGACGATGGAGGTAATGAAGGATGTCTTGAGGGGGAAATACTTGTAGATCTTGCCCCCTTTATGGAGACGTCAAGTTAGTAGCTGGTTACAAGTGGCAGAGAGCCATGCAACTGACATGTTGATTGTGTCCCTCCCACGGTCATGAAAAAAGCTGCTCCGTACCAGCCTACCTTGTCGAGACCTTTGAACTCTTCTGTAATTTTAGGAATGGCTGTCGCAACAATGGTCTGGGATGTAAGTGTCAGCAGAACACTGGATGTCAGGGACCACATCTACAAACCAGATCGAGGGCGGAAAGAAAGACGCCGAGAACCAGAGCGATGATGATGAACAACATATTGAGACCTGAAGGATACTCGATGTCGGAATCCTCTTCACTCTGGCCTTCCAGAGTGCCGTCTGTGGCGCCCCCATCGTCCTCTGTTTTCTCCCGAACGCCAGGGTCTGCTTGTAGAGTCGAAGACATGGACGCGGGGCGTCCTGTTTCCTTGGAATCACCAACAGTAGGTGGTTCTAACGCCATATTGAGCTATTAATGTGCTGGAAGCCTCTGAAACCCTTCGAGCTGGTGAGGATGGATGCAAGGAGGTAAGATATCTGTCGTTGCGTCTGATTCCTTTCATCATTCAGAAATGATGGCCAATGGCCATATATATAGACCAGAAAAACAGTGGTTCGAGCGTTCATTTCCTCTAGGCAGCTTGTGAGAATAACGGCATAATGCTGGCTGTTGACCGCACCACACCCCCTCGGAGACATTATTCAAGCGCGAGTATGCGGAGTTGGCTACAACTCCGCGACGGGATGGGCACTTCGTGTAAGCCGGCCAGCACAATGCTGACGCTAGGAGATAAGCTTAGAAAGAATGTTAATTACGATAGAGCCAATGCCGGTCTAGATGCCCAGCTTATGTGTGTTGTACAACCTCGTCATCTTGTTCCATTGGGCCAGGCCTTGTCGTGCTAGCTTGTTCGCCCGACAAATCTACGGACGAACATGGTGCCATGTGGAAACCATGTCAGATTTGAGAGTAACGACTCTCGCATCAACAGTCTAGAGTGGTCGAATGGTGGCCGAGGCCTCCCGACAAGTTTCGTCAGACGTTGAAGCCTAACGGCATAACGACTTAGCATAACCTTACAGGGCGGGAAGGCACCAGAGATTGTGTAGAGCAGAGACTAGTACTGCGTAAGCCTAAATGCATATAGTGGTCAGATAGGTACATATTGGCGTTGAAAATGGTCGGCCGAGTAATCCAGAGTACGTGGACGTGGTCCGGGCTGTGAGGTCTGCGGACCGGCAGCATCGGACTTAAGCGGAGGAGATGCGACGTGCGGCGGATATTAACAATCGCCGGTTAGTCTGCTACTTCTGGCATGTGAGATGTCGTTCGAGTCGGGATATAAGGGAGTCCTACAGCGAATGCCTTGGTGTTGATTGACGTTTCGCCAAAGTGGAAAGAGGTTCTACTCTGCAAGTTACCTGATCCTACAATGTATCACGGTACTTCGTCATCCTTGTCGTTGGTGAGGTAGGGCTGACCTGGCGCTGCGTACCTATGGACCCCCCATAAGCGATGCTCAGGTACAGATGTACAGTACGTACCTAAAGTAGAAACGAAGTTCGCAGCCCCAATTCGCCGATGGGCTTGCTGGACTGAGACTGAGCCCAGTCGTAACCGTGAGTTGATCTGTTTCGGGTCAATGTTTTTGGCTCTTGCAGTACAGTAGTCGACGACCTCGTCTTGAATGTGGGTTCCCGTGACGGATTCCTCATAGACACCTGCTTTGCCTGAACCAGCTCTAATCATCTTTAGCCAGAGTGTGTGGGTACCTCAAGAACAAACCCGAAAAATAACTCGGCCTTCTGATGATCAAAGGAGGCGTGGTGGGAATAATATGGGGCTTACAAGTAAACCGTGAAGTTGAAGTTGAAGCCGAAGCCATGCCCCAAACCGTAGCTGCATAGGCACTCAAGACTTGGACCCGTAAAATGAACGCGAGATGGGAGAGGCAAGTCACCAGAAAGTCGAGAACTTAGTTTGAGTTATCTTGCTCGGGCAAGTGGGTGTTGGACATGTCCCGAAGGAAACTGTTATCTGGGACCGGAATGTCCATAAGGTAGCTTCGTAGCGCGGACGTGCCTTCGGTGTGAATGAAACCCGCAAACGTCATTTCTCGCCCACCGACCGAACCGTCAGCAAGCACGCGCGCACCAACTCGAGAGCATCACATTCTACTGTAGTTACTCGCTGCATACCTACCTACCTTACCTAGCTTGCGTATAGGATAGGGAAGGATCAAGACATCAGCAACATTCTGCCATGGCCGCTTCTTCAGGCGGGACCGAGAATCTGCCTTCATATGACGACTCCAACGAGGCCGCCGCCACCGCCGTCAAAGCCGATGACGAAACACTTGGCCCTGCAACGCTTTATCTCGCGGGTCGCTTCATTCACGCGAGTGATCCAACCGCACCGCCACTCTATGAGCTCTCGCATTCCGTCGGCTTCCTGACAGACAACGATCGCAATGTGCAGGTCTGGCGCCTGGAGCACAATGTCCGCGACCAGGGCGGCAATCCCCACGTCACTACGCGGCGCCGCCATCTCTTTGATCTCAAGCATCCAACGCTCGCCACAGCTCCCGCCTTTGAGTTCCACGCCGAGCCAGCCTCGCGGCGTGCCCTTTGTCCGCTGGGTCTGTTGCCGTTCCGCAGCCGCAGTGCGTCGTCGACGGCCTTGCGCCTACTATCCGGAGGTTCACGGCGCGGAGGAGGATTTCACGTGCACCGGGCGGCCCGGGGACCGGACCATCGACTAGTTGCTCACCAAATCTTGTTTACGGCGGTTCCGTCACGGGCACGGGATGTTGGTCATGAATGGAGCAGTGGTGAGGCAGGTGGCCTGGTGGCGCGTGAGGTCGAGACCGGAGAGCTGATGGGCTTGGTTGTGACTGGAGAGATGGGCGTGGGAGAGCGTGATGCTCTCGTTGTGTCGTGGGTCGTGCGGATCTGGTGGGATCTGGCCAAGGGGTATCTACGTGGGAGACGCTGGGAGGAGAGTGAGTGCCCCAATAATATAAACAAGGCCCCTTTTCCGATACTGACTACCCGCAGTGAAGAGGATCGCCAGGTTGAGAAATGCTGAATTCGAGGCATATCGAAAGTGAGTCGACAGTCGTTTGCTGCCCGTTGTCCTACTTAAACGTCTCCCAAGAAATGGCCTTCCAGGGCTAACAGGGCTATAGCCTTTGAATCTGCGGTATGACTGGCACGCACGTCTATCGAGGTAAATAAATACATCGTTTCTTGAAGAGTATCACTAATATATATCCCACAAGCTCACCTTCCCGTCCTTGGCTCCAGCCGCGACCCAGTGTGTCGTCTTGGCCTGGTTGATGCGACGATCCTTGACGCTCGTACTGCCCTTTATCAAGTTGCCTACACTCCTCCCAACGAGTGCTGAACCCCGAGGTCCTGAATCAAGCTCTCCAGCAGAGGTTGGACCTGGGGCTACAGCTTGAGCACTGCCCATCTTGCCATTGTCGGAAAGCTCGACAGCTGAAAAGGCAACGGCATAGCACCCGACTTGGTGCCATTTGAGAACCGCGAGTTCCTTCATCGTTTTCACCGAGTAGACTCTTACTTTGGAATCCCATCCCGCTGTGGCGAAGATCCGACCGTCTGACCTAACCCTCAGACTTTGTTGACCGGAATGCTTCGTCGTAATTACTTTTATAGGGTCCTTCCACTCTGTCCATACACGCGGCGTGCTCGAGCCGCCTTCACCAGATGGTGTCGCCTTCAATGCTGCAGAGAGGAGCGATGATCCTAGTGCTGCGTTTTCTTCAACCACTTCGATGACCCTCTCGTTGCTTCCCGTGGGGAGAAAGACTTCGTGGCGAGTGGTTGGGATCGGGTGCTTGGCGATGATAGCATCAGCACTTGAGGTGATGAAGGATTCTGCATCGGGGTGAAGGTCTAGTGAGAGAATGGGCTGTGAGTGCGGTTGGGAGCGATATGTCGTCAGCCATTGCCCGTCTGCCTGTAGACAATGAACGGATGCATATCCGTTCTCAAAGGCTGCAACGAGCGTCGAAACCTCATTACGGTGCAATAGTGCCAAACACATGGCCATGCCATTCTTCTCACCCGGCCGGATGGTGTGGATGCGGGTTTGCGTAGGTAGGGTATAGATGTCAATCTGAAACTCGTCAGCTTTCTATTCCGGTGCGTTGGCAGAACCGCGTCGTTCTTACAGCTTCCGAAGCTAGCGTGTTGGGCACTGCAACCAAGATCTCCGAGGAGCTGTCCATATTGCCTGGCGCGCTAGAACAAGCAGCAAAGGAGCAAAAGTTCATCGTGTTGACTTCCAGCTGATGAAGGATCCATGGCTGTGTGCGAGGGACTGGAACCTCCTCAACAGGCAGGGTGGTGCTGAGATGCTCCTCATCGTCGAGGCCAAGTTTCCACACGATGAGTTTGTGATCGCGACCGTGACTGTCGCCGAATTAGCCATGTCCCATCCTCGATGAAGAAGAATTCCAAGGTCTTACGTTATCAGCTTATCGCTTCCCCATGCCTTGATGCCGAGAAGGGCGTTTTCATGGGCCCGCCAGACGGCCCTGGGTCGCATAATCGTCAGATCCCAAGACACGACATAGCCCTCGGCATCACCAGTAATCAGACGACTGTTTCCATTGAGGAATTCGGCTACATGCACTTGAGCTTTGTGCCCGCGCAGGATGGCCTTGGGAGAGGGCACTGCGTCGGCCATGACTCATGTGAGCTGCCCGGCGGGTTGTTTTGCATTTGTTTGACCAAAAGCCTGGAAAACAAAGCACTACCGAGAGAACATGGCGTAGTCCAGCCTAGGAGGCGCTCTTCAAAAGCAAGTTGGTGGCGGAGAGGGCTGGTTGATGATGGATTGATGAAGGCCTCAATGTGTTCATTCAGGTTGGCACAAAGTGGATAGAACTGTCACGTGCGGCCTAGGCCTCTGACTCCAAGCATATCAACGTCTTGACTTGCAAACATCGACTCAACTTATCCATCGATATGGAATGTAAGTCTTCTCGATATCATCTCGGCGCTGCCAATCGCTGCCACATCTCAAGGTCGTTCCCGCTACTATGATCACCGAAAGCTACGAGCTTCGTTCGTTGCTCCCGATCATAGAACACGCCTCACCTGCTATTGAGAGTTGTGTAACACGGCAAGAAGCACGATAAGAGTCCGATCGGAAAAGGGCCTTTGGCTGGACGATCCCCCGTCTTCTTCTTACTGGTTCACAATCTGTTTGAGTCAGGGAAGCCCACTCCTCGAGCCGGGCCAAGACGGCTGACGACGCGCACTTATGCTTCGGATGAGCACCATCATGGGGCTAGCGGAAAACGACGGGCTTGATGGCATACAGCAGCAAGTAGCCCTCGAGGCCATTTCCCGACAATTGGGGTCTGGAGTCGAGTTTGGGTACACAGCATACGTTTAGCAGCAAGACCATGCGGTCGATAGTCGAGTGGAACCAACGTGTACCGTCCAGTCTGTTTGGTGTCATCAGATTCACTTGCTTCGCACGCTGTAACTCTTGTTTGCTAACGTGTAGTTTGGGTAGCTCCGTTGCACAAGGTTGCCCACAGAATTTTGCATAATCTCTTCGCTGGGACTTAATGTCATCATCTGAGGAAGGATCTGACCAGCCGAAAAGACGGACCGCATGGCGACCTCTTGACCCCCCAACATAAAGCGTACTACTTGGGCAACCTCGACAAAAGACTGGGCTAGAAAATCTGGTTTCTACACGGCCACCTGGTCTTACATCCTTGATATGAAGAAGATTCACCAGGTTTGGCGCCTGTCTACACATCTCCACATCCCAGTATGCTCCAAACGTCTTTAAGAGCTTTTGGGTATCCCGAGACCAACATCGTCTAACCCACCTCAAACAGACGCTTTCGGCCTGGCTGGTAGGACTAGCTGCAGCATACATATATATACCAACCGAATGCGGGAACGCTATCTGCTCATCATGCCGACCAAACCGTGCAACCACGATTGGATTCTCGATTACCGTTACGCCTAGCCTTCGTTGCAAAGTGAGACCCCCAATACATCGAGAGGCTTACAGAATGGGCTTGCAATCGCCGTCTGTACTTCGAAACGGCCATTCCTCCTTGTCGCGTTGGGGATGACAACGAGATGCGTTCCCGATAGAAGGATCCCGATATTGCCACCATTTAGTCCGAATGCAAGCGTTTGTACCAAAATGATAGGATCTATACATATCCATTGGCTAACAGTACCTAGCGCTACCTGTTCCATCTGTGACTTTCTGATACAAAAACTTGCCTATAAACGAAGTACCACCAGCTGTTGGACCCCTCGCACAGCGCGACCCAAGGGAACACCCAAAACGCCACTGGCGTGTCAGGACTGCAAGTTTTGCATCTCAGGATGGATAAAAACTGACGGTCATGCTAAAGTAGGGGACGCTGAGAAACCAGAGTCGTACAGGTGCTGTGCGAGCCTCCATGTTTGACACCTCGAGCTTACCCGCTCATATCGCCTGTGATTGAATGCACTGCCAATGGGCTCTTCTCCATTTGCTACGCTTTCCTACTCGATCAGACACCACCATTCGTTACAAGAGATCGCAGCGGGCTCTCGCGACGTGCGATCTGCGCAACACTAGGAGTGGTAGGGGTTGCTCCCAGACTTCTTGGGACACTGAGTTTAGTATCCCGTGGTCTCAATCCGGGTTACTCGCCAGGGGGTGCTTCATCGGGATCGTCAGGTTCTCGTATCCAAGTATATGCCCCTCTCATGTTCCGCTGTTCTTTGGGCTTAACTCCTCTCCCCGGAACCCGCGTCTTGCCTCTCTTGTGAGGGGTCCGGACCGACAGCTGTGGCTGCATGTGAACCTTCCACCGGCTGCATCATCGTACCTAGCCTAGTTTCCGGTATGGTGGTGCATCCGCTGGGTTCCCCAATGAAACAAGAACAGAACAAACTCCCCTTGACGTTGGAAGAACAGCTAATTTTGCCAGTCACCGCCGGCAAGATGACTGTTCTTAATAGCCAGTGCCGTGACAGGCCTTGGAACGTCACAAAGCCTGCTACAGCGCAGCCCAATCGACTACTAGGAACCAGAATGCGCTACTTGAATAAACCAGCTTCTAATATGCCAACGAGGCCCTTAGCCACTCCCCCCGAAGCCGTCCCTACAGTTGCGCAAGCAAAATCGAAACGAGTACGAACGGGATGCCTGACGTGTCGTGAGCGTCACTTGAAGTGCGACGAAGCAACACCAGACTGTATGAACTGTCGAAAGAGTAATAGGAAGTGTAAGCGGGGTTTGCGTCTGAACTTTCTGGACATTACAGTTCACCGCGCTGCTCTCCTTCCCCAATCCAACGACTGGAGAGGTGAGTAATGCCATCTAACAGCCCTGCTCACTCGACTAAGAACTTGCTGTATAGTCAAGTTTCGAGACGAATCCCGTGATATTGCTTCCGAGTATAGAGGCGGCCTCAGTCGTTACACGCCGTATAATCCGAAATTTACTTCACGACCAAAGACACATACAAACGAAGCTTGCCCATGCATGGGCGCTTGGGGTCGAGGATCTGAGTTGATATCACATACTACCCTCTGCGAAACTCAGGGTAGCCCCATTGGGGGACTGAGCATAATCCCAGAAATGACTGTTACGCCTTGGCCCAGAGGCATCTGGGAATCACACGAGAGTCTTTTCCCACCTGAAGATCGGTGGTCACACACTAAAAGAGCTAGCGAAAGATCAATGGTTGTCACTCCGCCGACCCAACGTCATTCAATGATGCCGTACAGAGGATGCTTTGATGGGGAATTCAACAAAAGAGACAGAGTAATCTCATGCAAAAGCGATGTTTCAAGCACGGATTCGTTCCTGCCGCCAGCCCCAGACGACATGCCAGATGCAGAGGAAATATTCCTTAGCATGGAGTCAACCAACTCGTCCATGTCATCCCCAAACCTAGGACTGGCCTCGTCAGGTGGACGCGAGTTTCTCGGCTCAAGTGAAGAAGTTCGATATATGAAGGTCTTTGTCGAGGAGGTTGGCATATGGATGGATACTTTTGCCCAAGGCAAATACTTCAGCCAACTAATTCCTTACCGAGCTCTCAAGTCTACGATGCTCCTGAATGCACTTCTTGCATGTGGCGTGAAGCAACTGTCGCTGTTACATCCAGACAGAGAAGATAAAGCCTTCTCTTACTACAACACGGCAACAACACAGCTTCTGCGGAGTCTTCAAAATCCGGATCGAAATACAGAGGAGTGTGCGACCACTGCTATTGTGCTCAACGTTTACGAGGTCATGTCGGATAAGCCGGCTCAGCGCATGAGTCACATATCGGGTGCGCGTGCATTGATCCGCGAATGTGGGTGGAACGCGAAGAGTACTGGAGCAGGTGCAGCATGCTTTTGGTTGAATATCGGGATGGAGATGCTGAGCTGTCTGTCGATGAACTGGCAAACGACATGGGACCCGGAGCACTGGGGACTGGAGCTCGAATTCCCAGATCACAGCCAGTATGAGGCCAATGCGGATGAGGAAGAGGCGTGGCTGCATCGCATCTTCTACATAATCGCAAAGATTGCGAACGTCCGATCGAAGAGCTCCCAAGCCTATGAAGCGGGCATCGAGCAGGGCGAGTTGGGACACCGAGTGGCACAGTGGCAAGAGCTAAAGCAATTGTGTGATCGATGGAATTGCAGATGCCCAAGGACAATGAAGCCTCTTGGATACATCCAGGTGTCGCGGTCGAGGAGCCAGTCACTGTTTCCGGAAGTGTGGTGCGTGGTTCGTTCAAATCCAAGCCGAAAGGCCTGTTGCTAACGGAACGGAACAGGATGACCAAGCGAGTCGCTACAGTAGGTCGACTCTTCTACCATACGGGACAATGTATCCTTGCGCAAATTCATCCCCTCGAGTGCACCAGAGCTTCAGAAGAGATGGTTACAATGGGTACGCATCACGCCCACCAGCTATGCGGCATGGTTGCCCAAAGCACAGATAGGGGCTTCGTCCCAATCGCTTTACGCTCGCTGGCCATCGCCTCCCCCTTTCTCACTGACCCATGGGCGCAAGCGCAGGTTTGGGAGATTCTGAAGCGTATTACCCTCCAGAGCGGCTGGCGTCTCGGTCTCGTCGAGCTGGAGCTCAGGAAGGCATGGGGCTGGGAACGCGCCCGACTGCCGGTGCCCCCATCACCGCAGTTTGTCGATACAGCTGGACAGACAATGGCGCCGCCTTTACGCCCCCCGGCGAGAATGACCAGAACCACGCCCACAATGGGTGGTGCCATCACCCGAGTTGTGACACCGCCGATGGTGCTCTCAGGAGGCATAAGAAGCCCGGTAAATCCCCTGAGCTGTGCCGATTTCAGCCTACCGAACCACCCATACCAGAACTGGTACGAGCCTCCAAGTCGAGCAGGCTCGCTTGGACAATTTCATTGAAGGTAAGGCCCAAGGGCCGATGTATTGCGCAAAGGATGAGTGAGGTATAGGCGAGTAAACTGTGCAGCGCTCCAAGACTTGAGAAGGAAGAGGAAAATAGGAGGAAAACCATCAGGTATAGACATTTTATAGAGCAAGGCTTATGAAGGTGATTAGAGAATTGGCAATGAGGTGTGCTAGATAACAATGCTTGGTGCTGAATCACCTCGACGTTCCATCTTGCCGTTTGCAATGCATCGTGTACACGTATCGATCTACACAGGAACGGTGGCCGCTCAGGAGGGACGCCCCTGATTGCCTTGGTTGAAGTTCATACTATACCCACCCGTCTTCTCGTCTTTGACCATTTGGAAGTTGTCCGTACTCAGGCCAAACGGTTTCAAGATGCCGTTGCCGAGATCCTTGAGCTTCCCCCACATCTCGCCCATCTCCCTTTCCTGGGCCGCCTTGGTACGCGGGGGCAGCTCGCGCAGCTGGGTGCGGACGATGCGCAGGTCCGCGGGGGCGAGGGCCTCGGGCGCGGCAGCCAGCGTCTTGTAGTCCTCCTCGGCGCCGGCGAGGTTGGCCCAGGTGCCGTCCTCGGAGCGGGCGCGGGCTCGTCGCATGAGGGCCTTACTCCGGATGCGACGGATGTCGGCGCGGAGGGCATCGGCGGGGGACTGCGAGGAAGCCGGCGTTGGGGCGGGCGCAGAACGCGTCGCTCCCGAGCTGACAATCTCCTCTTCGACGTCGTCGTCTTCCTTCTTGCTTGTAGGCGTGTCTTTGCCCTTGGCTTCTTCTTCGGTGGAAGGGGCGGCAGGGCTGGGATTCAATAAGGGGTCCTCTCGCTCCAGTGTGGCTAGACCATCGAGGGCGGCCGAGGCAGCTTTGATGGCGTCTTTCCACTGCTCGAGCTTGAGGTGACAGGCGGCGATGTTGCTGTTGAGGACGGCACGGGGGTAGTGCAGGTAGTTGGGGCACGAGGAGAGGGCTGTATCGTAAGTGTCTAGGGCATCTTGGTATTGCTTGGAGGCGAAGAGGGAGTTTGCTTCGGCCTTGGTGGAGTTTGACTCGTCAAGAAGGGCCTATGGATTGGGCCAATCAGCAAGTGAAGTAGAGAATTGGAGAGCATATCATGATAAAGTATCAAGGGTGAAGCTCTCACAAGCTTATCAAACCGAACGAATGAAGAGTAGAGAGGCCGGGGAAAGTCGACGTACGGCTTCCTCTTCGGGAGAGAACTTGACGACTTCTTCAGGTGCGTCCTTCTGAGACTCTTGGCTTTTCCCCGCGTCTTGTTTTACTGGCGCCGCCTTGGGCGGCTCGTTTGGCCCGCTCATTGTATCTGTTTTACGACTGAGTCACCGACAAACTAGCAATGCGGACTTGGATATGGAAACTCACCTCACCTCAAGAGAAACAAGCACGCCCAGACCAAGACGGGAAGGCAAACGGCAGGGCCGACAGGGAGGGGGGAAGAGAGGGCGGGGAGAAGATGACTGCAAGAGTGAAGGCGAAGTAAGGCTGAAGCTGGAGGCTGGCGATGACGTGACGTTGGAACAAGGCACTGAGTCTTTCTCTGGTGGACAAGTCGCTCTCCAGCTGGCACGACGAGGCGGGAGTGGACATGGAGCCCTGGAGTTGAGCTGGAGATTCGCCCGCCGTAGAGCACCTTGCCGCAGTGGGTTTAGTGAGGGGCAGACCCCAAAAGTGCCCCAAAGAGCCCCAAAGATGTGCCCCAAGGAACCAGTAACCAGCCCCGCCCCCACCTGCAACTGCGCGTAAAAACCATCCATCGCCCGGGCTGATTCCCGATTCTCTCTTCTCCGCTCTTGAGCGTTGTTTGGCCACCGGTTTGGCTCAAACGAAGACGTCTCCAGTCGTTTGTTGCGATACCCCTTTCACGTCCTGATCTGCCTCCTTCTTATTTGCATCTTCTTGTTTCATTCCATCGCCGGCTCCTTGGAAACTAGCCATCTCTCCATCCCTCGCTATCGCACGTCGCAATGGCTCCCAAGACTGAGTAGGTCCAGTACAAGCCCAAAGCCCAAAGCCCAAAGCCCAAGTCCAAGTCTATCCAGGGCCATCGTCGCCGACAGAAGAAACTGACTGTTGTTGTCCAGCTTCCCGCCCGTCCGGGCCTGTCTCTTCGACATGGACGGCCTCCTCCTCGATACCGAAGACATCTACACCAACTGCGTCAACATGATCCTCGAAAAGTACGGCAAGCCCCAGATGCCCTGGTCCGTCAAGGCCAAGCTCCAGGGCCGCCCGGGCCCGGCCGCCACCAAGATCTTCCACGACTGGGCCAACCTGCCCATCTCCTCGGAGGAATACGTCGCCCAGAACCTGGCGCTGCAGCAGGAGCTGTTTCCTACTACGAAGCCTCTCCCCGGTGTCCCTACGCTGCTTGGCGAGCTCGGCCGCACCCGCTACTGGGACGTCAACAACGGCGCCCCCGCCGCTTACAGTGAGTCCGGATCTGGCCCCGGCTCCTCCTCCCCCGCGCCGCAGCGCGTCCACATCGCCCTCGCCACGAGCTCCCACCTCAAAAACTTCCTCGTCAAGACCAGTCACCTCGAGGAGCTCTTCTCCGTATTCCCCTCGCATCGCCGTGTCCTCGGCGACGACACCCGCCTTGCGCCTGGCCGCGGCAAGCCCTTGCCCGACATCTTCCTGCTCGCTCTCAAGACCATCAACGACTCGCTACCGGAGGGCGAGAAGCCCATCACCCCGGAAGAGTGCCTTGTCTTTGAGGACTCGGTCCCGGGCGTCGAGGCCGGCCGCCGCGCCGGCATGCGCGTCATCTGGTGTCCCCACCCGGAGCTCAAGAAGGAGTTTGCAGGCCGTGAGGAGGAGGTCTTGGCCGGCCGCATCGGCGAGGCGGGTGATGTCGATCTGCACCAGGTTGGCGAGATTGGCGACGGCTGGGCCGAGTACCTGGTCAACCTGGAGAACTTTCCCTATGGAAAATTCGGCATCGTCGTCCCACCAGTCGAGGTCGAGCAGGAGCCCTGCATGAAGGAGGCCGCCAACGATACGGTTGCGAAGCCAGAGCAGGCCTAGGCCAGGCTTGCAAAAGCTGCGCGAGCCTATGAATAGACCTGACAGCAGACTCGAGTGGCAATACGATGGTTGGCCCATGAAAGAATGGGCTTTTGCTATCAGAAACACAACTAGTTATCACATAGCATGGCATGATGCTCTTTGCGCACTCCAATCTCGCTAATCAATGAAACTGCGATTGCGTTGGCTCCAGTCGTTCCGAGGTGTGTTTGGGTGTTGGTGGTGAAAGCGATTAGTAGGATTTCTATGATTCTAGATGATGATCTAATGCAAAGACCTCGGAGGTCTAACATCCATGTCTACATCCATGTCTACATCCATGTCTACATCCATGTCTATAACAGCTTGCGCTTTTCGCTCTCCAATTCGTCACGCATGTCTCGTAAGACCTCGGCAAACATGCCTGCGCCAATGGCTGTAAGTACATGCCACCAACCATGCAACTCGAGGAACCAGGCCCAGGGCAGGCCAATCTGGTGGCGAATGTTGCGGAGCTCCAGACAAAATTCCAGATCAATGTGCCAGAGGATATAGCCAAAGAGAGAAATGCCCATGGCCTTCCAGACACGGGTGCTCCAGTTGTCGCGCTTGTGCTCGGGGAAGGCGGGCTTCATCCAGTGAAGCAGATAGCGAACGCGCACAATCATCACGGCGACGATGAACATGAAGGCCGTCGTGTGGTAGATGATCTTGCCGGTCCAGACGTAAAAGGAGGAGAAGGAGACGATGATGGTTGCCAGGGCAAGGCTGATGAGCTTGGCCCTGCCGGGTGTCTGGCGGACGGTGAGAGTGAGCTGCAGCCAGGACCAGCCGAGGACGACCATGGCGAGGTCGTCGACAAACTGGAGATTCTGCCGCATGGACGCATGGAAGACGAAGGAGCCGAAGCCGAGGATCAGGAGGGCGATGGAGAGGAAATCCAGCTTGGGCGCCAAGAGGCCGCGGCTGCCAGGGCCGTACATGTAGCGGAGGGCAAAGTAGACTGAGCGGTGGTTAGCTGGCAGCTCTTGTGTATCTGGGCTTTCGATTGAAAGGCAAACACGCACCATAGGCAATGTTTGTGAGAGAATTGATAAACTCGGCAATGTATCGGGTGACGGCGTAGTCTTCCTCGCAGAAGCTGCTCATTCCATCGTCAGTTATCAGGCACACTGGAGCGAGCGCATACACATCCGATCTGGGCAACTCACTTGGCAGCACTCGTAGGCGGGCTCCAGGCTCCATGGAGGGCGTGAGGATCGCCGTGAAAGACTCGATTGTGATGTCCCATGTTGGTCGTCTGAGGGAATGACTTTGTGAAAGTGACTCTGCAGCTGGGGTGTTGCGATTTCTTGCTTCACGCAACATGTCCGAGAAAGCAGTGACGAGAGAACAAGGGAGGACGGGGCCGAATAAGTAGGTACGTAGCTCGGATGCCTCGGTGGAGAGAATTCACCAGAAGCAGCTGAAGGGAAAGAAGAAGGGGAAATTAGCCGAGTATCGACCAAGGTACTCGCATGAAACGAATGCAGCGCCGTCGTAGCAAGGACCACGATGACGTTTTGTCCCAAGGAGCATGGAGAGTTGAATAGTCCTTGCTTTGTTTGATTTGCCTTGTATTCACGTGGAAACGTCCCAATTATTTTCTCCGGCGCTTTGGCCCTGCGAGGCGGTCGAGGGTAGCACGGATATAATCTGCAAGGTACGGATACAGCCGGCCAATACGACGGTGACGTTTAGCGATATTAAATCTTTAGGGTAGGACTGGGTCGACGTTCAGGACAAAGCAAGCATACGGGCATTGTACACGGAGTAGAAGAGTGCTTATGAAGCAGAAGCAGCTAGATCATCATAGGTACTGTAGTCGTGACAAATGGAATATAAACATTGGCCTGTCTAATGCGTACTCTTTTTTACACCGTCTCCTTCAGCTCGCGCTTGATTCTCGTCACAGTTCCTGCGCCACCATAGATCATGCCAGTATACACCATGGCAACGCTCGCACCAGCATTGAGAATCTTCTGCGCCTGTTCCCCGTTTGTGATGCCCCCCGTAGCAAAGATGACTTTTTGCGCGCTGCCCGAGGCGTTGGTTCTGGCCTGGAAGGCCTGCGAGTCGAGCATCTTGCGATACCGGCCGACGAGGTCCAGAGTCCGGCTGAACATGGCGGGTCCCGAGTAGCCGCCCGTCTCCATGAGAGCGTTCCTCTCCTTGACCGACAGCTTGACCCCGGCGGGGACGACGTCGGAACGTCGCTTGGTCGTGTTGCCGACAATGACGCCGTCGACGCCGCTCATGTGGACGGCCTTGACGATGCCCTCCATCTGGGTGTCCTCATCCTCGTCGGGCGAGACCTTGACCATGACCTTGGGGCGCTGCTTGCGGTCCGTCTTGGACGCCTCGTTGACAACGGCGCTCAGCAGTCGCGTCAGGGGCTCCGTCGCCTGCAGGTCCCTCAGACCGGGCGTGTTGGGGCTGCTGACGTTGACGACGAGGACGTCGGCGTAGCGCGCCAGTCTGCGGACGCAGTAGACGTAGTCGTCGGCAATGGCGCGCTCGTCTCGCTCGTCCGTCTCCTTGTTCTTGGCGATTTGCACCGCCAGCAGCCGGCCGGGCAGCAAGCTGCCGGGGGGCACGTTGGCCTTTCCGTCGAGGACGTCGCTCTCCGTGAGGCCCAGCGATCGAGCATAGCGGCGCAGGCGGTCTCGGAGCCGGATGGCCATGTCGTCCGCACCGCGCGAGTTCAGGCCGTACCGGTTGACCATGCCGTCGAGGTTGGGGACGCGGAAGACACGAGGCTTGGGGTTGCCGGCCTGGGGGACGGGGGTGCAGCCGCCAACCTCAACAACGCCGGCGCCGAGGGCAAAGAGGGCATCCGGGATCTCGGCGTCCTTGTCCAGGCCGGCCGAGATGCCGATTGGGTTTTGCAGGTCGGTGCCGAAAACGGAAACGGAGAGCTCTGGGGTGCTGAGCGTGGTATCGCGTTCGCGGGGGTGCAGGTTGAACTCGTGGAGGAACTTAAGCGCAGAGGTGCCGGCGTGGTGAGCGTCCTCGGCATCGGGGAAGACGAAGCGGAGCACCGGGGGGACGACCCAGCGGTGATAGAAGGCCCGGGTATCGGTGGCATACATGTAGGAGGCGTAGACGACAGCGGCCACGGCACCTCCAGTCAGGATGGCCTTGGTCCGGCCGAGCTGGGCGGCACCTTGGCTGGAGGATGACGATGAGGCATGCCGGCACTGGATAAAGGAGCTGCGGGGGAACGTCTGTCGGGCAGACGAGGAGGGGGCGGCTCGGGCGGCGCCCAGGGCGTTCCGGGGTCGGAGGAGCGAAGCGGACATGGCGGCGAGGAGACACTGGGCGTTGCCAGCTCCCAATTGAATCAGCGATGACGCGCGACGATGCTCGGGTTGAGGCTGGGGTTTTGCCCAAATGGAAATGGAGATGCCGAAACGGAAGCCAAGCGTGTACTGTCTTCACACTGTGTAAATACACTGTACCACTCCAATGGGCACATGTACGCACGAGCTAATCCTACATCTACACTGATAACAAGGCTTCATATTGACGGTGATCTATTTTTGACTCCGTTACTGTTTTTGATGCCGACCAATCAATCAATCAATTGTTGGCGGAATTTTTGCGTTGTCCTCGTCCTTGTCACCAATTGATCCTATTTGCAGTCTTGGACAGCACTTGTCGTACATCAGCCACTCCGCTGCCTGTGGCTTGATAAATCGCGCCTCAACAAGTGCCTCTGAACCATATTGAAATGACTTCGCAAGCCACAATGCAGTCAGTGCTCCCTCATCATCAACTGTAATCGCACTCAAGGCGTCAGTATTCGTTTCTGAAACAGTAATGCTGTTCAACGAGGCTGACGAGTGAAAGAGTAAGGCTTCATATCGGCGGTTGATCTACTCAAGGACGGTAGTACGACCCGGACATTGATTCACATTAAGACCAGTTTCCGCAATTGTTCGTCCGGCACGCCTCAACGGCACGATGATGCTGCCGACACAGTCATGATGCCGTGGAATTAGATTTAGGCGTACTCGCGGTCTGGCCGTTCATCTAAATCAAGGCATGCCCCACAGGGTTGTTTGCCGTTAGTGCACGGGGTCGAACAGAGTTGAGCCGTGTTCTCTCTCTCTATTATTAAAACGAAACCCTCCTCTGAGAAGATGGCAGGTATAAGTGAGGCTGCAGGTCGATTTGCTTTGGTTAATTACAGACGGCCGGGTGGCTGTGAGACAGCCCGAAGCTCGCCTGGGGACGAATGGTCGAAGGAGCCATCTCTGAATCCATGCGAATTCGGGGAAGACCATAAGAAACAAGTCCAGTCTAAGGCGACCGCGTCTCATCCCCGGCAGAGGGTCGCATCTTCCCGCGGCACTTTGGTTGTGAGGTGAACCAATCGACAAGATTGCCGAGCTAGACCGGCATCAGTCGGATCTCTGCGCCATGCGCCATGTATGGCTCTAGTTGAGAGAGTGGGGTTGGCCGCCACCGCTGTGGACGGGAGTGGCTCATGTCGATGTTGCGGCGCAACGGTTCATCCGTCAAAGGATTTTGATGATAAATAGACAATATCAATGCACAGTGATTTCCATCGAGATACAGGCTATTTCTTTTTTTCACTGCATCCCGCAAAGAGCGGCGAAGCAGAAAACACGGGAAAACCCTGTGGACTCCGAGCCGGACTAGGTCCGGGAAGTTATGTGTGCACGTTACCATGACGGTCTTTGTAGCTATTTGGATGCGCACTGCAGCATCAGATTCGAAAAGTCACCCTGGGGAAGCCATTGCTAGTTACTACCAACGTTTCGAGCAACAGGTCGAATTTCTCTTCCATGATGCACCAATGCGGGGTTGACATTTGACTTTCTACTCTATCCGTACATCTACGCGGGAGGCAACCGCGGCACCAAGCCAAGCGTGGCAATATTTCTTCCTAACTCCACAGTACCCCAGAATGTCCCGGCGACAATGGCTCACAGTAGTACGATTATGAAATAGCAAATACGGTAGCTGACCAAGAATGTACTTCCCGACAGATGCCGGCTCTTGCATAGCCATTTGAACCGGCAATAACTGCTGCGTAGTCGTGTTGAGTGCCAGCCATGCCCGGAGTGGGCCCCGCTCTTCTGGCTCCGGCCCGGTTCCGGTTCCGGTCCCAGCCTCCGATGCGACCATTGGGGAAGATCTCGAGGCACCAAAGTCTCGCGGAAACAATGGGAAACATGACGAGCCGGCCAGACCAAACTAGCGCGTCTCCCCGAAGTCGGGCTGTCAGTGCTAACGTCCAGGTACTCACCCAGTTTACGGTACGACCAAACGCGCAGAACAGGCCCGGGGCGGGGTTTTGGGAAAGCGCCATGTGACGTTGTTCCTTCTTCTGCCGAGGGGCAACTCCAGCTATTTACCTGGGGACACCGCGCTCTTCCCGCTACACCTCCTTCTTCTTCCCCATTCTCTCTTTGCTCTGATATTTCGTTTTCTTCTCGGATTCTACCTTGGTTTCAGATACCCCAATTGCATATTCACAATGGCTACCGAGAGCTACCACAAGGAGGCTATTGCCGGCGTAAGAACAACCCGATCTTGCCAAACAACTCTTTCTATCCTGCGCTCACAGCTAACCGGTGACGCACATCGCACAGCTCAAGGACAGCAGCCTGTTCATTCAGGATGCCTTCATTGACGGCAAATGGGCCCCCAAGGAGGCCAAGTTCGACGTTTTCGGTTCGTCCTCCCCCGCCGGCGCATCCTTGCAACGACCTCCGTACAACAACTGACACGACTGCTGCACAGAACCCTCCACCGCCACCGTTCTTGGCCAGGTCGCCAACTGCACCCTCGACGACTTCAAGACTGCCATTGACAGCGCCAATGCCGCCCAGCCCAAGTTCTGGGAGAGCACGACCGGTTCCAGCCGAGGTGCCCTGTTGAGGAAGTGGTACGAGCTGGTTCTCGCCAACAAGGACGACCGTATGATACCGACCCTTCCCCCATTCTTTATCGGCCAAATTAGCTGACTGCGCCCATGATAGTCGCCAAGATCCTCTCCCTCGAGAACGGAAAGACGCTCGCCGAGGCCGCCGGTGAGGTCGTCTACGCCGCCAACTTCATCTCCTGGTTCGCTGAGGAGGCCACCCGCTCCTACGGTGTCACGATTCCCTCATCAACCCCCCACACGACCCTCATGACGGTCCGCGAGCCCGTCGGCGTCTGCGGCATCATCACCCCCTGGAACTTCCCCGCCGCCATGATCACCCGCAAGATCGCCCCTGCCCTTGCCGCCGGCTGCGCCGTCGTCATCAAGCCTCCCTCGGAGACCCCCTACTCGTGCCTGGCCTTCACCAAGCTGGCTGTCGAGGCCGGCATCCCCCCCGCCACCATCCAGGTCCTGCCTACGCGCGATCGCCAGGCCGCTACCGAGCTGGCCACCAACCCGCTCATCAAGAAGATCTCCTTCACCGGCTCCACGGGCGTCGGCAAGATGCTCACCAAGCTGGCTGCCGGCACGCTGAAGAAGGTCAGCATGGAGCTTGGCGGCAACGCCCCCTTCATCGTGTTCGACGACGCCGACGTCGACCAGGCTGTTGAGGGTGCCATGTTCTGCAAGTTCCGTTGCTCTGGCCAGACCTGCGTGTGGTAAGTTGACGAGCGACAACATGCTCTTTTTGTCACCGGTCAAGTCAGAGACTAACAATTGGGTGTTAGCGCCAACCGCCTGTACGTCCAGAAGGGCATCGCCAAGGCCTTCACTGCCAAGCTTGTTGAGAAGGTCAACGCCCTCCAGATGGGTGGTGGCCTCGACTCCAAGACCACCCAGGGTCCTCTCGTCAACAAGTCTGCCGTCGAGAAGGTCAAGGAGCACATTGCCGACGCTGTTTCCAAGGGCGCCAAGGTTGAGGCCGGTGGCAGCCCCCCCGACCTGCCTGGTTTCTTCCACCAGCCCACTGTCCTGTCCGGTGTTACCGAGAAGATGGCCGTTGCCAAGGACGAGACGTTCGGCCCCCTGGCTCCCGTGTTCGAGTTTGATACCGAGGAGGATGCCATTCGCCTGGCTAACGACACCGAGTTCGGCCTTGCCGGCTACTTCTTCTCCAAGGATGTCAGCCGCGTGATGCGTGTCGCCCACAAGATTCAGGTCGGAATGGTCGGTGTCAACACCGGCAAGATCAGCGCCGCCGAGGCTCCCTTCGGCGGTATCAAGGAGAGTGGCTACGGAAAGGAGGGCAGTTTGTACGGCCTTGCTGAGTACCAAAACATCAAGAGCATCACCATTGGAGGCATCAACCTCTAAAGGGTCCAGTCTGAAAATTGCGGGATAAACCTGGTTCAGTTATGATCATGAAGCGGGATGAGACCAGTCGGGTTCTATGAAACGATCTATAGAATTGATGCCCGATATAAATATTAAATACAGTTAAAAAGTCAAACTTGAAGTTGCTCATACTTCAGGTGCTATGCGACTGATGAAGTGACAATAATGTTAAGAAGAAGAGCTAGAATGGATACCGGGGTATGAAGGAATCCTCTAATTACATCACCGAAAGACCCTGCATAACCATTTCAGGGCCTTTTCCAAGCTACCACGCTCAGTACCAGACAGTACCACTGTACCGCAAAACGGTCATGTTCCTTACTCGTCTCTTATCAGTTGCAAGTTGTGGATCTAGACGGACGGTGGTCAACTTGAAGTGGAGACTAGTGGACCTTTCAAGCAAAGCGAGCTTGGTCAAGACTTTTGGGAAAGCAGATTGTAGGCTGACTTTGGTCGCGCACCTTTTGTTGACTGTTGTTCGATATCTGGGGAGCCCGCATCCCCATCCTCGAGATCTCTGCTGCACCACTGGCCATCTCTTACAATTGAGCATCCTAATCTCGATCCTACATAATGTGTGGTGTTTGCGGCCTGCTTGTGCGTTTCCGACACTGTCTTCCAATCCATCGGTGCCGGATCGCCCGGGATGGACATGAAAGCGTTTGCTGACCTTGCTTTACCAGCTGGGCGACACGAAAGCCGAAACGGCTGCTATCGATCTGCATGAGTCTCTGTATTTCCTCCAACAAGTTAGTTGCTGCTCTCCCAACGCAACAAGTCTCGATCGGGACGAGATCGCTGGGCGTCTCGACGATGAGCGTTCAGTATCAACTACTATCGATGAAGACTGACACAGAAACAGCGTGGACAAGATGCTGCGGGTATTGCCGTATGTCAAGGCGGGCGAGTCTACCAGTGCAAGGGTAATGGAATGGCCGCCAAAGTATTTGATCAGGGAAAGCGGACTGCCGACCTTCCTGGCTTCATGGGTATTGGCCATTTGAGATATCCTACTGCCGGAACATCATCTGCGTACGTTAACCCTGAGCAACCATTGGGCTGGAAACCGGACCAAGTTCCTACTTGAAGTTCTCAGCATCCCTAACTACCTACTAACAGCGCGTCAACTCCAGCTCCGAGGCCCAGCCTTTTTATGTAAACTCGCCGTTTGGGCTGTCAATGAGTGTCAACGGAAACCTGGTCAATCCTGGCGACCTTGCCAGCTTCCTGGACCGCGAAGCCCACCGCCATGTCAACACTGACTCGGATTCGGAACTTTTGTGAGCCGATGGTTCCATTGAGCCTTGAATCTTCTTCTTTTTACAAAGGAGATGATGAAAGAATTTGTACTAACCACGACCTCTAGGCTCAACATCTTTGCCCATGCTCTCAACGACTTGGGCAAAGCCCGAGCGAACGTAGAGGACGTGTTCACCGCGCTGCGCGAGGTATACGCCAGATGCCATGGTGCATTTGCGTGTACGGGAATGATTGCAGGCTTCGGAATCTTGGGTTTTCGGTAAGCGTCGATTCCGGTCGTTCAAGACCTTGACTCATGCAACATGTCCAGTGATGAGAATGGCATCCGACCTCTCTGCCTCGGATCTCGACCCTCTGCAACACTTGAAGGCGCTACGGATTACTTTCTGGCTTCGGAGTCTGTTGCTCTGACACAGCTCGGATTTGACAACATTGTGGACATCCTACCCGGCCAGGCCGTCTTTATACAAAAGGGTGGCAGTCCTCAGTTCCGCCAGATAGTCGAGAGGAAGTCCTATACTCCCGATATCTTTGAATATGTCTACTTTGCCCGCCCGGATAGCTGCATCGACGGTATTTCTGTATATCGCAGCAGGCAAAACATGGGGTACAAGTTGGCAAAGTATATGAGGGAACTCTTGGGCGAGCAAGGGATTGAGGATATCGACGTCAGTAAGTGGCCTGCTGATTGCTCTAACCCTGGAAAACAACTGCCTATAATCTGTTTGAATCATTTTAATTATACACGTCCAGTTGAAAATGCTAATGCGTCGATTTCCAAGTTATCCCCGTCCCAGAGGTAAGGATTTCCCACCTACCCTCGTTACTGGCACCTACGGCGACACTCAATTGGCACCTACTGACTGGCTTCATAAACAGACGAGCAACACTGCGGCAGCAATGGTAGCCAAGGAACTGGCCAAGCCGTATTCTAATGCATTCGTGAAGAACACCTATGTGCACCGAACCTTTATCTTGCCAGGTCAAAAAGCGAGACAAAAGAGCGTTCGCCGGAAGCTTTCACCCATTCCGTCCGAGTTCAAGGATAAGGTCGTCTGCCTGGTGGACGACTCTATAGTAAGGGGAACTACCTCACGTGAGATTGTAGGTGCTTTTCTCACCGTAGTGAGAGGTTCCGGGCGTGGCGAATGGGAATCTCTACCTACGAACACACATTGACCAAATATTTACTAAAGCATTGTCTACAGGTCCAAATGGCAAAGGAATCGGGTGCAACAAAGGTTCTTTTTGTCTCCTGCAGTCCCGAGGTCACCCACCCACATGTTGTAAGTGGCACAGCTACCTCAAGTGTTCAATCGTGGCTCCAGCTCGCTAACCTCCAATTTCCAGCACGGCATCGATCTTGCCGACCCTGCCCGTAAGAGGACCCATGAGCATATTGCTTTAGATTATCTGCGAGGGGTACACTGACTCTCGAAACCTAGAACTCATCGCGCACGGAAAGACGCGCCAAGAAGTAGCGGAACTCATCCATGCCGACGAAGTCATTTACCAGAGCCTTGACGACCTCAAGGCCGCATGTATGGAGGCTGCCACCGGGGAGAGTAAAGTCGAGGACTTTGAGATTGGCGTCTTCTGCGGCAAGTACAAGACCCCGATACCCAAGGACTACTTTGAGCACTTGAGCCAGCTCCACGGCAACAAGAAGAGAAAGGTCGGTTCTGTTTCAGAGACCCAGCGGGATGTTGGCGCGACGTTGGTTGCGAATGGTGGTCCTGTAGAAGTGGCCGGCTCGCGTAAGCGGCTGAATGGTGATGGCGCCGTGAATGCGAAGAACCCGGAGAATCAGCAAGATGTCAGGTAAGTTCATTCCGGCAACAGATCCGCTCGACTTTGGGGGATTGACATTCTTGCAGCATCCACAACTTTGCCAGCAGATATTAGGGGAAAAGCATCTCGAACGCTTGCATCACATGGTGGGAGAAAGCCGGGTTGGTTGGAATCGATTTGAGACGAGAACTAGCCATCGATGCGTCCTCTTTTGGCCAAAACGGTGTGGGACACCACAGTTATTGGTCAGCTATGATACAGAGTGCTCTAGATTAGCGCTGCAGTTCAGAGATCATGACTAGTGACATGAAATGTCGTCCTGCGTCTTCTACTTGGAGACGGGGAGTATTAGAATGGCAGCCTTCATCTGTAATTCTGCAGCCCCTCAACCTACCGCCCGTCCCCTAGAAACCCCGGATCCTCCGTATGAATTGGTGTCATCTTGGAGTTATATTCACGATACTAAAAGCTAAGCCAATACTATAATGATCTTAGACGCTGAGAGCGTATTGTGTGTAATGTCATAAAAAGATCTGATAACCAAGGAAACTTGAAACAGGATGTGCAACTCTTCTTTCTGCTCTATTGTCATCCACTCACTCATGGTCTGCTCGGTGTTCAGCTTGACAGTAAATGCCGTGGTATCATGCGTAACCCCTCGTAATGGACAATCCAGTATTATAACCCACTTTGTATCAAGATGCCAATGTCTCCATTCTGATATGGCATCCTTTTACATAATATAATTTGATACTAAACGTAAGTTACGGGCACGTGCAGTGCAGGCGTTGTATGATGCTCGTTGGAAGCAGTTCCAAAGACACGCCATCAGTGGGACAACCAGTAACAGTTCCTGTCATTGATCAGTTGAAAAATCTAAACTCACGCGAAAAGAATAGTGTAGATATATATACCTTGCTTATAATAACACTTGAGAGACCTTAGCAGATGGGCGGTGGTTCAGCGTGAAGACAAGAGCAGTGATTTTTCATGAGCCATTGAGAAGCCTTTCCATACCGGCAGACTTGAACTCTGGAGTAGAACATCTTCAAAGTTAACCAGATGCCAGAGTAATTATTTCTTCAAATCCTAATACTGTAATGGGTTTTCACACGGATGTGAAACATCGAACCTACGACTCATTTATTCTTTTGAGTATGACATAACACAGGTTCAACATCTTTCTGATAACCCTCTACCTGCCAGCTGCTGTCACTTGCCCAGCCAGTGGCCGGCCATTTCTTTCGGAGAAAGCATGAAGAAAGTCTTCAGATACTTCTCATTTTTCGTTTCCATGCTTTTGCACTCCAAAACTCTACTCTTTCTCCGGGGTCTTCGTTTATATAAACAAGCAATTTCCCACCATGGATCCCAAAAGGAAAAGCGTCGCCCAACTCTTCAACCTCGACATCCAAGCCGCCGTTAATATTTCCACAGAGCAAGCGTCTGCTGGCCCACCAAGTCCTGTCAAGCGAAAGAAAATGTTGGAAGATCTGAAGGGCACCATTCGTCAAGGCTGGCCGACTATTCAGCTGCAGAAACAAGAGATGTCGCTCACCATTCGTTTCGACGCGGTCTACCGCACCTATGCAAACGACCAGGACCCCAAGGTCCTCTTTACCAAGGCCACGCGATTTCTTGAGTCGTTGAAACAGTCTCCATGGACAGATTACCAGCGAAATGTCCAACTGGAAGAGATTCACCGTTGCATGATGCACGCGGTTTACGGGAGCAACGAGATTGAGCGAGCTGGCCTAAGTCTAGACATCACTCTTCATCTCTGCCAGAAGATCCTCAACGGAGAGCCCGTGTCAGACGTGGACGAAAGGAGTGCCGACTACCAGAGCAAGCTGCTGGAGTTGGTCAAGGTTGACAAATCAATCGAGAAGCAGCCTGCGCAGTACATTCTTCGGGGCCGCCGAGAGGTCGTTCAACACATGAGAGCGTTTCAACACCTCATCGACCAGTTCGTCGTCAAGAAGCAAGACATGACAGAGGAGCTTATCAAGGAGACCCACTCCATCCTTTGCAAAGGCGTCTCAATAGTCGATGAAGACCTCCCGGAGGTACCGTCCGAGAAGTACGCGGGCCGATACCGAACTGTGCACGTCGGAGCCGGCTCTACGATGTTTGTTGTCCCCAAGTTTGTCCCTGAAAAGATGAAGGAAATGTGCAGCAGCCTCAAGAAGGAGCTTGAGATGGCTGAGACTGCAAGAGAGATGGACCCCTTCTCCATCGCGTCCAAGTATTCGCTACGCT
Organism: Pseudonectria foliicola; assembly: GCA_003693505.1. Taxonomy (NCBI): domain Eukaryota; kingdom Fungi; phylum Ascomycota; class Sordariomycetes; order Hypocreales; family Nectriaceae; genus Pseudonectria; species Pseudonectria foliicola. The sequence continues at coordinate 70,575 of QUZD01000055.1, read as the reverse complement.
TTGTCGAAATCCATCCCTTTCAAGACGGTAACGGGCGCATGTGCAGGATGATTCTGAATGCCATCCTCTTTCGGTACACTGGCGTCATCATCGCCATTGGAGAGCGTGAGGAGGATAGGTCAGAGTACATGGGCATCAAGAGGCGTGCGTCGGCCGAAGTGATCGACCATGGGGAATATGCTTTATTTGTACTGGATAAGAGCACTCGCGTGATCAAGAGGTTGAAGCAAAAGCTTCATGGAAAGAAGTCGTCTTGAGCAAGGAGAGCAAATAACAGCTTTCGGTCAATGAATAGTCGCAAAAATCAAAGAGATGATATTATCGAATTATTAAGTTCCAGATGCTTTATGTGACTTTTTTTAAGAAAGAAAAAGAAAAATGGAAGTATTAAACTGGTAATTGAAAGCCGATGATGATGGCCCAAAGATTTTAACCATGTCTCAAAGAAAAAAAGAAGGTATGACTGAGCCTGTGCGACACTTCAGATGCCACCATTCTAAAACCTCATTGTTATACTGGTGAAGGTGGAAATTCCCCAGGCCATGATTAGTGTTCATGGGGATCAGAGATGAATGTGGCCTCGGTGTAAAGGGTTCCCTGTTCGACTAATTCCTGCTCCCCTATTCTTAGCTTCAGATCGAGCTTGGGCCGATACTGAATAGACATTAGCTACCGAATACATCTTTGAATCGCGGGAAAGGCATACGATGTAAATGTAGGGCTTGGTACCGGAGGCTCCGGCGATGATTGATTTGATAAGTCCTGGAACCTCGGCCATGATATCGACGCGGTCAGAACGATCGCCCAGTGGCCCTTCAATAGCCGCGTCCACAATGTTACCGGTCTTGTCTGCGCCGGGCCACACAAACTTGACGTCGGTGGGTTCTGGCCAATCGTTTGCCGAATCCTGTTTTGTGGCAACGTGGGTGGCTGTATTCTTACAACCAGCCGTAACAATTTCTCCATCTTTGGCGATGCAGCCGACATTAACAACTGTAGAGCCATAGGATGGCGGTGTGGTAAACTCCATCATGACGGCCGAGTACGTGGGGCCTTGGAAGTTGACAAAGTTCCATGTTGAGGCGGCATGGTGAGGCTTCATGCCCTGGAGGGCGTGTATAAAGAGTGCACGACCCTTGAAATCCAGCGGTCCGTCTTTGGTCGTGATAGTCCCCTCCGAGACGCAACGGGGCCAGAATGCGTGGCGCATAGAGCCCCAGGGGTTCTCCAGGTCTTTGCCGTAGAGTGTGTTGCCAGTTGCGCCGGCATGGAAACCAGGTGCTGCACGGGATACTTTGAGGTTGACAATGGTGTCCTCGTCGACGATACTTTTGATGGTATAGAAAGAGCCATCCTCGGAGAGCTCAAAGGCGAGATCATCAGCATAGAATGAAGTCATATCCTCACTGAAGTCGACATTGTGGAGTGGCTTGGAAGACCAATGATATGGTTCAACTTGATCTGGATGAAACATCTTGCAGGTCGTTTGGCAAGTAGTGTGAAGGCCGCTGTGAGTTGAGCAGAAGTGTAAGCAGGAGCCCTGAAAGCAGTTGGGTAGAGGTGTGAGGGTTTGCACGTACGCTATGTTGTTATAAATGAGCTGAACAAATGCAATGTGGCCGTTGTCGCCAAAGAGGTAGAAGATTTGAGTTTCCACGGATGTGGACTTCATAGCGCGCCATGCCAGATCATTGCGCTGTAGTTCCGTGTAGGGTGTCTTCTCAGCCTCCTGGGCAACAGACTGAATGGCTGAAGGGCCATAGATGGGTTCCTGTGTGCCGGCGACAGACGCCAATCTGCGAGATTGTGGCGTGATGATTAGATCGCGGATCTCAGGCTCCGTGATAGGGGGGGGTGGTTGCTTACTGCTGTTTTGCCCAACTAAACATGATGGACAGGGGTCATACAGCACCAAAGATGAAATGCAGCAGGAGGGTCTGTAAGAATAGATGGGTTTACTGTAAGCCGCTTGGCTGCGTTGGCTGAAGGGACGTGGTATAAGTAAGTCGAAGGTGATTAGGTGAACGTTGAAGGATCCTCATCCACGTTGGGGCGGGCCGACCCGCTCATTTCATTCATCACACCACAATCCTCATGAGACCATGACTCAGGTACTTAGTCTATGCGATCAAGGAGCTAGCACATGTCAGACGAGCCACGTGACGCATAAGTATCAGGTCAAGGGTCATCGGTGGCTTGTCTTGATCATCGGCTCCAATCCATCTGTAATTCTGTATGTGCTTCTTGGCACGCCAGTGGTATCATATGCTCCATGTCCCAGGTTGCCCCTACACAGCCTGGCAGATGGAATCACGAGCGGTACACTCAATGGTCCAGTGCATAGAAACATGGTTGAGCTCCAGAACATATGGCGAAGGATTAAGGCGACCCGAATGATGCGCTTGATATTTCTCCTGGCCGGCAATCCAGTTGGCGGGTGCATCGTCCATAGGTGCACGTATCCCGCTACATCTTCCAAGTCTGTGCTCTTTCCAGAGATTCCAAGACTGTACGGCGAGAGAAAGAATGGCCACTGCTACCCCAACAGTGGCGATGATGGCCTCGTTCGCTCAAGGCATGGAAGTAGAAAAGAGAAAGAAGAATGAATGGAAGAGACTGGTGAAGGTATAGTGTCCGTGCTACCTTGGTGTGACGGTTGGGTTCCAGCTGTAGATGAGCCGTCGGTTTGTTGTTGGCAGAGTCGTGGGCGTGGTGGCACTGAGACAGTGCGAAGCGTCAGATTTCCTGATGAGCAGATGATGCGTGTGAGGCTCACTGTTGTAAGGAAGTGACATTGAGAGCTGGTGTGTGAAGTTTGGGTTCCAACTATAGTTGAACCGTAGGTTTATTGTTGCCAGAGTTCCAGGGCGTTATACTGAGCGAAGCGAGGCCGCAATTCTTGATGTGTAAATATGCGGATGAGGCTTATCATAGGAAAGAAGTTGTGTTGATAGCAGGTGAGATAGTAATTATGAAAGTGCGAATAAATGTGGTCTTGTATACTTATAGCCATTCCTCCCGTCCCTTGCGAGGTGGGCGAAGGCCAGCTTCTGATAGCCTCTCCTCTCGGCCTGGCCATGGACATTGGTCAGGGCCTTCAACTTCCCGCCTCGCCCATCTGGCGCTCATTTGGCGCCTATTTGGCGCTGGCCTATGCGATGTTATGGCCCTCTCGTCTCCCGTCCGTTGCTTGCTCTTGTCTGGTCCGTTTATCTTCCGATCCCCGGGGCTTGGGGCTTGGGGCTTGGGGCTTGGGGATCCTATACCAAACATACGCTCGCGGCGTTTGACATCGTGACAGTATAGACATAGCTCGTAGTATCGTGCATACAAGTAACAACTCCAATATGACGCCAATGCAAACGGAGAATCCCTACATCATTTCGGTCGCGTTGGAGTACGAGCAGCTGCCATCTTGGCCGTCCGCCGCCGCCTCCAGTCTGGAGACTTGATTCGTAAAACTGCGATTTCATTAGTATGACTTTCAGGCTGGGCCTTGGGGTGTGGGATCACTAACCTATCACGGCAGAGCCAACTAGAACCAAATCAAGTAGACCCAGACCGGTAAAGCACCACCCTGGCCCCATCTTCTTCGCCAGGGTAGGGATGACGAGGGCGGCGATGGCAGCACCAGGGTTTCGAAGCATGTTTCCGAGTGCGAATGCTGCGGCGGCTTGCTGGGCTATGCACTCGGTCAAGAAGGCTGTTGTTGCAACAAACACCCAGTTCATACCAAAGCCGGCTTAGCAACTGCCGTTAGCACATCATGCTGTAGATGGTGTAGATGGCGGTGGAACTCACTCAAGAAAGTGGACAGAAGCAGGGCTGCTGGGTGGATCGAGTTCTGAACGAACCATCCGTACATGATACAGCCAGCTGAGCAGATGATGACTCCCCATATTTGATCCGCCAATCGGTTCTCGGGCTGGACGGTTCCATCGGATGACATTCTAACAGCGCGAGCTCGTTTCCAGTCGGAGAAGCGGCCGCCGACTAAAGATCCAACGATCATGGCGATACCAACAGCGAGGAACCCGGCGCCGACGGCAGCGGTAGACCATTTGTACACTTTGGATAGATCGTTGGGGAGCTGTACGGAAATGGCAAAGTAGGTCGAATATAGCATCGCAGTGTTGAAGGTGACGATGCCGATGGGGGGGTAGATGAACATCTTGTAGTAAAGCTTGAGCGTCGGCTTGGGGGGCGGAGGGCCCCTTTCGGATTCAGGGGCGAGACGGGAGAAGAACGAAGGCGGAAAGCTAAAGAGACCACTCTGCTTGTACATCTGGCCGTTTCCCACCCGAGCTCGCAACGTCTCGGGTAAGAGGAAAATGACAACGAGCCATAAGACGAAACCGGAGATTGCTGGATTGAAAATCAGAAATGACGAGCGTGAGCAAAGGAGTCATCTTACCGAGGAATCCAAACATCCAGCGCCACGAAGCAGACGCCAGAGCACCTCCTAGAACCGGTCCAAGAGCTGGACCTAGTTGGGGACCCATGAGAAAAATGGACATTGTGAAGGCCCGTTTCTTGGGCTCCGTGATCTACGTGCAAGTGTCAGTCAATGTCATATTCCAACAATCGATACCAAGACCAACATCAGCGACGGTACCAGCTCCCATTGATACGACGGCTGCGGACCCAAACGCTTGAACGATTCGTAAGAATATCAAAGCCCCCAAGTTGGCCGGCAGCGCGGCGAGCAGGATATTGGCGAGGATGTAAATGGCGAGGGAGATTATATACAGCGGACGGCGGCCCTTCCCATCAGCAAAGCTGGACCAAAAGAGCGGCTATCACAATCATGTTAGCGTATAATAAAATGAAGGCGGGTGTTTTGTAGTCCGTACGGCAAAAGCAAATGTCAACATGAAAACGGAAATGGTGACATTTATGACCGTCGCACTGGAATTGAAATCCTTTTCAAGCACCGGTAGCGCTGGCAGGTAGATACCGCCGGCTAGAGGACCAAAAGCGCCAGCCATCGTGACAATGGATAAAATGAAGCGTCGTTCCCACGGACAAAACGCCGTATATGCCTCGGGAGCCCTCTTCTCCGGATCTGCCGATGCGGATGGAGCAGACGGACCGCCGGGAGCCTCGGGAGGTCCGCATGAGCCCGCAACGACCGTTGGAGACGGCGGAGTCGGCTCATAGAACCTGATGCGTGTCATGTCTGGGTCGTCGACGCGGGAGTGGAGGGGAGCGTAGGACGAGTAGGACGAGAAACTGGCCCAGGAGGCATGATGGGTTCGGACGGGTGGTAGCTGAGGCGGCAGGTCAGAAGAACGCACGCTACTCCACGAGTCCTGGCGTCCATGATGGATTGTGCTAAATCGCAGAGGGTCAATAAGGGCGTTGGTGTGGTCTGGATCCGGCGTGGAGTTGATGAGGGTGTACGGGGCCATGATGGTTGTTTCGCTGGTGAAACATGAGAGCAAAAAGAAGATGGGGAGAAGGTCGAAGCACCTGAGCCAAATGTTCGACTCAGACAAGAGTTTATTCCAAGTAGATTTGTATGCGCTAAGTCGTGGGCAATGGAGGGGAGAAAGACGGATGAGAAGAGCAATCCGTCTGCTTGCAATGGCTGGCCGTCGGCGCCATGAGCCAGCCACCTACTTCTCTCTCAGTCCAGCCTGTGACGCACATGTATCTAGACCATGCAGGCAGAGCAGAGTGCAGACTAGGATACCTACATGCTACAAAGTGAGTACGGCAGAAAACCCAAAGGAAGGGCTCCTCAGCCGGGTGCACATCAAAACACCACAAACGACCAGGGCCGGGGGTGTTAGTGGTCCGCGATGGCTGGTGAACATGGACGCACACAGGCCAGCCCCAGAGCTATTTCGAGATGCTGATTGCAGATGCTCATGCAGATACGATGGCAAAAGCGGCGTCTACAAGGTCTTGGCTTGCACGGCCGTGTTTGGAGTTGGTGGAGATGCCTTACGCTCGGATGCCATCCTACTGTAGCTACGTCTACGCCCTGAGCAAAGCAAAGCAAAGCAAAGCAAGGCACATGGGGGAACAAAGCAACGCACAAACTTTGGTGATGTGTAGTTTTTGCCCGCCAAGTGTCTAGCCTGCAAACTACCACGTAGCACCAGTCGCTGCGTCTCATGCCTGTGTCTCGCAATGGTGCAGTACGTAGCCGCTCTTCATGGAACCGGACGGACGCCACTCTCTGATGGTCGCGTCAATGCTCATTCTAATGTTCTTGCGGTCAAAGTCCGCTGAAGTCTATTGGCAGCCAGGCCGTCAGTACCGTCGTTCAGCACATGTCGCATATACGTATGAGCTTTGCCCTTCCACCTGTTGGTCCCGTATCCTGTCGGTTGCCTGGTACTGCTCGGCATCGCTCGTCGACAACGTCGCCATAATGCTCGTTCTGTGCTGCGAGCTGGCTTTGCTGGCGTCTTTATCCGTAGGATTGATCTACTACGTTTTCTTGCTGCCTCCCAAATACCCCAAAAACATTCCTGTTATTCCATTTTGGGTGGCCCTTTTACCCTTCTTCGGAGACGTCGACCAGTCTGAGATCTTCCGCAGGTACATTGACAGGCCGCTGCGTGAACACGGCGCGGTCAAGATCTTCTTTGGCGCACAGTGGAATATCCTCGTTCACCGACCGTCATGGGTTGTCGAGATGTTCAAAAACGAAGACGTGTATGAGAAGAGCGGGAACCAAAAGAAGATTCCGCATAGCCTCCTCGCCGAGTTTCTGGGTAAACGTTGCGTCAATGGCTGCTACGGACAACTCTTTCGGCTGACACTCGGCATCTTGTACTAGGTGACAACATCATCTCGAGCCACGGGGCGTCGTGGAAAAAGTATGGCTCGGTTCTGAAGCCTGGCTTGCAACGGACTTTTGATGCCACCATTGTCAGTGCAAATGCATGTCGTCTCCGCGAGCTTCTCCGGGAAGCCCAGGACGCAGCTGGTCGCAATGGCATCATGGTGCAGGACCTTCTCCAGCGCTACTCGGTGGCGAACTGCTCCGAGGGGATTCTACAGACGAAGCTTCATGTAAGTTGTCGCCTGCATAGTACCCTGTAGCCCACTAATAACTGGCATGATCCACAAGTCGCTGGAAGCCCCGGATGCACCCATCAACCGCCTACAGACTGCGGTCAAAGGCGAGATCTTCAAGCCCGTCTTTATGAACTTTCCCTTTCTGGATCTCCTGCCGTTTCCCAGTCGTGCCAGGGGCCGGGAGGTCGTACGCGAGTTCAAACAAGAGCTCAAGCGTGCCCTGGTCCAGAGCTGCGAGAAAGCACTCTTATCCGGCTCGGCAGATGAGGGACTGGGGACCCGGCTCTACAGGGCTGAGATGTCAGGGTCTTGGACTGAAAAGGAAGTGCTTGACAACCTGACCGTTGCATTCGTGGCCGGGCAGGAGAATCCGCAGCTGCTCATGATTTCCGCCTTGTACTTGCTTGCCAAACACCCTGTAAGTCACTCCACTAGCGGGAAATGGGATGATGTTGAACTGTGATGTGTTGTAGGATGCGCAAGAGGCGTTGTATTTTGAGATGTCTTCTTACAAGACGCAAGCCAACGACCTGGCCAGCCTCCAGGACATGCCGTACATGACGTCGGTCATCTACGAGTGCCTGCGGCTGTTCCCACCCATCGGCCAGCTCATCAACCGCCGCGCAAGCGAGGATACATTGCTAGGCGATAGTGTCAAGGTGCCCAAGGGCACGTACCTCGGATACAACTGCTATTCGACGAATCGCGACCCGGTGGCGTGGGGACCCACGGCTGACGACTTTGAGCCGGGACGATGGGGCACGTCGGTGGAGGAGATTCACAAGCAGTACCGCCGTCGACGACAAAGAGGGGAATTCATCTCGTTCCACGGAGGGCGGCGGGTGTGTCTCGGGGAGCGGTTCGCCATGATGGAGATGCGCACCACGTTGGCCATGTTGGTCCAGAGCTTCACGTGGTCATTGGATCCGAGCTGGGTTGACCGTAAAACACCGGTACGTATGCTTTTTTGCATCTGGCATGTGAAATCTGGCATCCCACGTTGCGACTGGGGTCCTGGTGATGGCAGATTGCCCTGGCTCACATTGCACTCTGGCTGACGCGATTTTGATACCAGGCCGGTCCCTTGTACCCGCGAGCGCTGCGGTTGGTGTTTGTCGACCGCATGTGCAAGGAGGAGCACAACAACAAGGTTCGGCGTAGCGATTAGTCGGGATAATACTGGGCAGAAGAAGGTGTTGGGCGAGTTGGCAAAGGAAGAAGGAAGAGGCTGAAGCGAAGCTGAGCAGAAGCAGAAGAAGATGCATCGATCAATGACGTCCCGCGCACATTGGACATTGACATTAGCACAACCAGCCTCAGGCCGCCACAGCCGAAAGAGGGCGGCCGCTAAGAATAGACTTAATCGCTAGCTGCCCCCTCAGAAATCCGTCAGCGTATGGATGAATGAATGAATGAATGAAACAATACAAGATGTGCGCACAGTCCAGTCCCTTGGGTAACCAGGCGTTATTCATGCACTTCCTGTTGCATCATATCGCATGCACAGCATCAATGCGCTGTGCACAGGGGCTGGAGTTGGTGATGGGTGGGGATGGAATGACTACCTACCTAAGACAGATATCTGCCTCAAGATAGAGAGCATAGATAACTTAGAGAGTCTACCATTTGAAGCAGTTGGAAGCCATGTCGCCTTAGATGGGATCCCACCCTCCACCTATCTGGGCACTTTGTAGCTTCCATCAGCGCGTCAGAACATGGTCTACTTACTTACTAAGGTAGGTACTATTGTGCGTACGGTATGTACTGAATCAGGCCCTGGACCTGGTAAACCATAGCAACCCTGTCGCTGTCAGAAGTCTATGTAGACTATGTACAGTATGTATGTCCCCGAAGATCGACCCCTGGCGCTAAAATAGCATCAATACGAGAAAGCTGCTGGGATGTTCCCGATTCGGAACCACTCACTTCACTTGCACTCGACTGCCATCGGAACCTGCTACACACCGCTCAGGCCAACGGCCTTGTTTCTTCTTCTCTCTGAGCGCTCTGGTGCCCGCTGAGATGAGGTGAGACAAGCTGATCTGGGTTTAGCTGAGGAAACATGCCATGTCTGGTTAGAGGCGCGAGCGGACGAAGTTTCCAGTGATCGACACCTACCAGCACTCGTATCATGATCGGCTTCCACGCAGACGCAGACGCAGACGCAGACGCAGACGCAGACGCAGACGCAGACGCAGACGCAGACAACCACAGCAACAGCATCGAATATGCGACAAGACTTTCAGGCATCTATTATATACCCACGCCCTGGGAGTTAGTCGCTGTTTTGGGATCCAAGGCTAAGCAGCAGCATGTAGGGATCCATAAACTCCTGGACTCCTGGATCCCTAGACTCATGCGATGCGGCTAAAGCTGAAGCATGATGTATGTAGCCCGGCAAACAGGCTGCAAAGGCAAGATTCAAGACCACAGCGCTGCTCTGTGCTGCGCCCTGATGGACATTAGGGAACCTACGTGTCAACTATGCAATAAGCGCTTGGCTTGTCGTCGTAATGTTGAATCCGGTCTGTTGGGACGTCCCGCTGTTTCTGTTGCTATTGCTGGTGCTATTGCTTTTGTCGGCGATTCAAGGTAGAGCACGAATCTTCTCTTCCCCCAGCTTCATCACGGAGCTATCCCCTGCACCCTTCCATTCCACCTACCGTCCTTCAGCTGTGATTCCACATCGCACGAGTTTCCAACCGATTGGCTCTCGTTAGTCCAAAGGGGCCAAGCAGTGGCAAGCCCAGAAGCAGCGCCTCGCGTATGTGTTGTGTGCTACCATCCCCAGCCTCAAGCCTTAAACCTCATGAGGCCCCCTTCCATCATCAGCGCATCGCCGTCGTCCACCAGAACACATCCACGACATATAAAGCCCTCTCCAGAGCTTCTACTTGCTTTCCCAATCGGTCACACTTTATTGACTACATAGCGCCACACTCCACCCCTCTTCTTACCCGCAATCATTACATCACTACCTGGACAAGAGATGGAGGTTTCCAATACTGGCGTCTCAGTCTTCCACTGCTTTTGCGCCTACTTCGTTCATGATGGCCAAGGCTGTCTCCTCTACAGCAAGGGGCCTCGAAACGCCTGGCTACAAGCAAACTGGCTTCTCATCCAGCAAAACCTTCCGAGCCAACAACACTCACAAGCCACCAGCACTGGAATTGAATCCATCCAACTAAGCCAGCATCGCTTGCGACTCTACGAGGATTCTCGAGGCCAGGCCACAACCGTATCAGGTCTCATTCTCAGCAGCACAGAAAGCAGCGCAGTTCCCAGCCAAGATTTTGAACGGTTTTTTGTTCGCTTGATCCTTCATCAAGCCAACCATGCGATCCGCGACCCCGTAGCCTTTGCTCAAATCCAAACTCAACCTTCAGTTCTGGACTCAACAGAGAAAGTCGTTGCTTTATTCGACAAACATCTACGGTACCAGGGCGCCAATGATCAGTGGCATATCACCGGCCGGGCCTACTTTACCGAACGCGTACAGCATTTCACGGCTCAGGGAGCAAAAATTGAACTATGTCTCCCCGCCTTTCCTTGCAAGTCAACAAACACCGACAAGGTCATTGGTAAATCTCCCGACCGCGGTGAGCTGCTCGCCCTACAAAATCTTCATAGATTCATCGAGACAGTCGAGGAAGTCTATGAACCAGGCGCCAAACTCTGGATCATTAGCGACGGCCATGTCTTTAGCGACTGTAGTAAGTTGGCCCTTCCCAACTGATCATATACCCATTTCTAACCCCTATTTAGTCGGGGTTGATGATGCAGACGTGAACGCCTATGGACGTGAGCTCCAAAGGATGAATGATGAAATTGGTTTCCAAAGCGGCCACAGCGGGCGTATCGAGTTCCGCTCCTTGGTCGACCTTTTCGAACTTTCGCAGTCCGGCACAGATTCTGACCTGCTCACACTAGCGGCTAGTCTCGATATCCCAAACATCAATCACCATGTCGGCACGCTTCTGACTGTAGAGGCCGAGGTGAGCCGAAGAATATTAATGGAAGGCTGCCAGCCTCTCGAGTCAGTAGCCAGAGAAAGGATCAAGTCCCAGGACGCATCCATCTTGGCTCTGTACCGTGGCTTCGCCCGCTTCATGCTGGAAGATTTGGAACTCCATCCTTGTTCTCGAGGAATGACCAAGTCACAACGAAAGAAGCTTTCAACAAAGGTTGCTTTAGAGATGATCCTGGTATGTTACCCTGACACCGCTACTTGATGCGTTCCTTACCAACTCGTGTTAGCGAAATCAAGCCTATTCGAATATGGTGGAACTCATCTTCCCAAACCACGTCCGACTTTCAATCCATGCGTAAGTCTGCACATACACATTTACAACAATTTGGCCCTTAATTTTGCCGCTAACAGTTTGAATTCAAGTCATAACAATGCCGGGCCCAAGTTTGGCATTCAGCTCTTCGATCCTACCACCGTCCGAGCCGTGCAGGGTCTGTCACCCAACGGCGAACTTTTGACGTCCCGCGATCTATTGCACATTCCAACTCCTTGGCACAACTGCGTCGTTGAGATTGAGGACAGTGAGTACCTTCTAGTCACCAAGTCCAGGGTTCCAAATCAGGCCATTGCTTCAGGTGACATGATTGGCGGACCTGTCGACAGAGATGGTGCTCACTTTGCCTTGAAGCGGTCATACATCAAACAACCCTCCGCAGATTGCCAACTACGTTGCGCTTGTAAAGAACCAGTCTTTATAACAAAAAGTCACAATGAGATGCAGCCCGCTGTGACTATAAATCAAAACGCTAGGACGTCGCCGAAGCACGGTCTCATAAGCCGGAGATTGGCAGCTCTCCCAATCTTTATGTCATTGGCGCTCGTGCTATATCATCGATTGAAGTGTTAAGCTTGTGTATAGTTATCAATTTTGAGTTGCTTCTTGTTATTGTCAGCCCGTATCTTGAATCGAATTCATGGGGCCAGCAGGCGTTCTCATTTAGGTTGGTTTGGATATTAGAGATAATGATTTAATTTTAGATAGATTGGACCCCACAGCGAATAGCCCATGTTCGACTTTGTTCTTCTCCAAGCTTTTCGTTGGTACAATATGGTGATCATCGAGGTGCTTACTACTTGCACATACTGGCGCAAAGGCGATCGTGCTTGTGAGTTATCTAGCCAGGTAAAATTCTGTACATACCAACGGCTATTGTTTTGGAGAGGGCTCCACGTGTAAGTCTCGTGAGTCTAGTATCAACTATCCAATATCTCTGAAAACTCCACCTCGTTGCTGCTCTACGGTTGATACCGAATCCCAATCATCCACTCCCTCCCAGCTGTCACAGATCTAGCCACCAAAACAATTTCTTTTGTCCTGATAGCTCGTGCTTTCAATTTACACAGACGCTCTTTTGCGAGGAAATGTATCCTCTACTTCGATATTCCTGAAACTACCCTGCATTCCTACGCAAAGATGCACGAGCTAAAGCTCACCTTCAACAAATCAAAAAGCGAAAAAAAAAGTATACAGTGGCCAAGCTGGAACAGAAATGACATTATCTAGCTTACTCAAACTATTCTTTGAAGTGCTGCACGCAATCGAGTCACTCGCGGCAATCATGATTTCTCTGCAAAAATGTAAGTTACTGATCAACTTGTTCACTTGGCATTGGGACATTTTCTTAGGTGGGTTGTAAGCTTGTAGGTCCCAAGGCCAGCGTCGAAGTACCATTAGTTCTATGGGATCTTGGACATTGAGTAAATACAAGAGAGTGAGGTAACGTGCAAAACATCCTACCTCACAAGTAAATAATGATGTTCAACCGGGAGATTGGTCGGCAACGATTAGATCAATACATTTCAGCTGTATCAAAAACCCCAACGAGAAATCTCTCTGTACTGTTAGGCCGAAGATATGCCCAGCTCAATAATACTCTCAGGTGAGGCAGGGCAAGAGAAAATAGCCAGGACCTCTAAGCCTGCCCTCGCAATGATGCCTCGCCACTCAGTCTCCGTGCGCTCGTATGAATCGCCTATATGAGCGAGCATCATCATGTCCATTGAAGTAGCGGGGACTTGAGGCTGCTCTTCTGATAAGACAATTTCATTAAGCAAAACCCTTGAGTAGCCAGCCTTCAGCGCCGGCTTCAAGCTCTCCAGAATCTTCACCGAAGCATCGTCGCCCCAATCATGCAGGACGGAGTGGAGAAAATAGGCTCTTGCTGCCTTGATAGGCTGAGGCAAAAAGAAGTCGTGGGACTGGGCCTCATAAGCATCAGTCTTGGGAACGGTCGCAATAACCTCAGGTTGGTCCTGTAAAACCAACCGTCCGAGGGAAGACGGACAGTGAGACGAGGCTGCAAACCCTCCGATGTCGTGACCCCTGCCACCACCAACATCAACAAGAAATGTATCACTTATGCTTCTATCGAACCCGTTGGCAAGGCGCTCGGCGATGGGGTAGAAGATCCACCACTCTAGGTTACCAGCACGGTACACCGACATGAATGAGGCAAAGTAGTCGACGAATGGTGGGTTTGCAACCAGATAGTGGAAGAAGGGGAGGTTAGACTTATGGGCATACTGGAACGGCCCATTATTGTTGCCAGGGACCTTGTAGCCAGACTGCTTGAAATGGGCGGCGAACTGTTGAAATGAACCAGCAGCTTTCTGCTCGCAGAACCAGATACTGTGTTTGTAGTTCTCGGTAGACAGTGTGTTGGACAGCTCAGTTGCGTGCCATCCGGTGGACTTTGAGAAACGGACAACCCTATGGGCACAGAAGTGTCTCATGAAACGTCCCAGAAGATGAGTTTCGATACCCGTCTTCCCAGCAAGGGCAGCAGTGCTAATACCATCTTTCGCATCTCGTAAATGATCGAATATCCCCGTGTCGGTAGCGATCTCCAAGCAAGCTGCCAGGGAGGCCTAGTAAAGTTGGGTCAAAGCGTTAGCCATGTAACAAGCCAGGAAGAGATTGACAGGTCACCTACGTCTGCAAAGATGAGACGCTGCAGAAAGTCTGTTGGTGTCTCCAACTCTGCGAGGAGCTCCCGGTTCAAACCAAGAAGGGTCTTGCGAGCACCAACATCCCCGTTGTCGTAGGCGGCCGCAGCCTTTTGCATACCTGCAATGATATTTGAGGGCGCCATACTTTGTCAGAGATTGCTTACTTGGGAATCGACATGAGCAAGTATGTTCAAGTGCATGCGGTCACCTGAATATTAATTGCTTCGAACCCGTTTCCTTTGGTCTCGACTCTCTAGGGGCAGGTGGTTCGACAGGGGGTTGGATTCCGCTCTATTGTGGGGGCATGGCATGCAGTGGCCCATCTCGTAACTTTCTGACATCGTCCATCTGTTCGTATGCGCGTAGAGGACTTAATCATAGATCTATCATCAGTAACTAAGTCGTATCCGATATTTATCTCCTTCGAGTCGGTGTTTTTCAGTTTATCGCAAAATCACGCTATTCATTGGCTGACTCCCATATATTATTTGCTCGCTCTTCTTCTGGCGTATCTTGTACCGTTTCCAGAAACTCTAAGCACCTGGTCGTTCAAGAGCAGCGTTGAAAGAGAGACCTCGAGGATTTATTCAGGCGTAAGCTGCAGAGAAAGGTGGTGCTTGGCAGTATGGGCATCCTTGTTACGTCACATCGGTTGATCCTTTGAATAAGACTGCGGAGACCATTTTGTTCGTTCCCATCTTATTCCCTTCATGGTGGGGATTTTGTCGTGATCATTCTCCCTGACAGATGGTGTCATATATACATATCTCGTGCCCCCCGGGCCCCAGGTGCCCTTAGTACGTACCTCATTAATATATGATACGCAGAACATCGACCTGGTAAGAACGCATGGTCTTGACATAGTACCAAACGTGTTGAGAAAATGTAGCAAACCCTGGTTATATAGCAAGGCGAGACCTCGAAAGTCAACGCCTGCTGATGTGGCTGTGTTCGTCCTGTCGGCTGGACATCCAATAGCGTGTAGACTGACATCCATTCGTGACTCTACTATCTAATCACGCAGCTATATATTTTCACACAAATGTTGACATGGATGAGGCCAAGGGACCTCAAGTCCTTGTGATTGCCTGGTCATTCTTGTGGGGTATTTCTGTCCGAAGTGGCACATGTTGGTCAAAAAAAGTCTTCAACTCCCCGTCCTATGTCGTTAGCGCGGTCGTAGCTCTCGCTGATCCAGTTCTAACCGGAGCTCCTATCCATGCCTTCTTAAAGTTACAACTGAAGTTACAAGAAAAGTTGGGAATCACCTTCATGTTGGCTTTATTTTCACTGTCATCAAAGTAACTCACTTGTACCGATTCGGCGACCGAAAAGGTCCTCGTGAGCTTGTTGAGTTCCCTGGAAACATTTCTCTCCTATGGCTGAAATGCCTCTTGTTTGTTTGGAACGTTGTTATCTTGATCACATCGGGCGTGTAAGATCCCCCTTCCGTTAAGACAAGCCCCCACTAAACCTCCCTTCCAGAGAGTGGAACAGAATGTTGTGTTATGGCACCTAGTGATCCTACTGTACGGTTGCTCTTCCGCCATGTCAAACGCAATGTGGGTATTAATTCAGCCCTTGATTACTTCCGAAGCGGCAGCGAACAAAAGCTGCCAGAGTCCGCTTCGGGAGTTCCCTTAGACAACCTGAAGCTACGGGTAGTGTCAGTGAGTCGGCGAAGCTTCGGTGGCCAGAATTCTTCCGACGAGCGGCATGACAGAAATAAGCACTACGGCAAACATACCCCAGCACGCTGAAGATGACGTTAAGAAAAGAGCAGATGTTGCGGAAGTAATCCGTCATGAGACTTGAACGATTGGTCTTACATGCAGATTGCATCGAGGGATATAAACAGAGCTCCACTACAGTGCGCAGCTTAAACTTTCACCTGGTCTTATGAAAAAGCAAAAGCCGTTCCCGAATCGTATGATCAGTGTTCCGGTGACCCCAAATGCATGTTGCCAGAAGCAATGTAACCATGTCATCCCTGCTGGCGCCGTTGTCTTGGGATCTGTCATCCATTACCTCTTACCGTCCGCTCTTCTCTTATCTCTTCTGCGACTTCATATAGTTGCCTGTCACCGTCACCGTACATTGAAGCACACGGATTATTACACTGTTTGTCATGATATATCGCCTTAGAAGGGCACGTAATACGGGTATCTCGTAGTAGATTCATGGCGTGATCGCGCTATGCGAACCCACGCTTGATGCAGCGGTTTGGAACCGGGCGGAGTTTCAACCGACGACCCACCGATAGTCATCTGCCCCTGCATCGATATTTAGGGGATGGCATCCTAGAATAATCTGTATGATATACGTAAGCCTTGAATTCTTGAATTTGGTGAGGGAAAAGGGTCCCCGGAAAGGGAGGCTTAACCCTAGTCAACAAAGATCTCATCTTGATCCTCTCTGATAGTCGACGGGCTTGCTACATACACGGTCAAACTGTAACACTACCATTCAGCGATGCCAGTCTTCATTAGCCTCCCTTTTGGAGACTGATATTGACCCCTGATGTTCCGGATCTGTTATTCGCAGTCATGAATCTTACAACGGTCTAGTCAGGTTATGCCTTTGCTCTCTCCTGAAGAGGTGTATCTGTTGAGATTCAGAGCATGTCTCAATCGTCCTGGCTCAGGACATCAATCAATAATTGCAAGCAACATAAAGCATTTCGTTCCAGAATTGTTATAACAGGTCGGTGGAAAGGATCACATCTCGTTTGCTTCTTTACTATTCACAGCAATGTCGTGTGTGATATGATCCAGGGCCATGCTGCCTTTAACAAAACTTCAATTGCCTCTTCTCTGTCCTTGTATTTGTTCATCTGACCCCAGGGTTCACAATTATCTTGACCAAACAACCAATCCAGAGGCTATGAAAACCCGGTAGATTGGCCTATGCCTATACGAGCCGAAAACGCTGCACCTGTGTAATCTGGTCCGGAGCCACTTGGCCATCGATAGGGTCGTTGCAGGAATACATGGAGCCGGTCCCAAGCCTTCGAAAACAGTCAGGAAAATCAGGATGACGCTGGACGAGTAAGACGCAATGCGAAAGGACAGAATACTACAGCCTAATAGTTAATTACATTTGCAACGTTTAACGACTTTCCAAACTTACCCCTGTATTAGTATCAAAGAGGCGGATTGCTTCAAAGTACGAAGGTGGACTTTGTTGCCGATCCAACTCAATTAAACCACAGATCTGACCGAAACCATTTCGAGCGTATAAATGGGTACATCGACCGTTATGAGAACACCGACATTCAGTGTCGTTTGTATATCTGGAATCGGTCTTCAAATGTCTTCCCTCCGCAAAGTCATTTTCGGTGAAATGGAAGGCGTCCGGTACTGCCTCCAGCGAGGTAACATGTACGATACTGGCGTTCAGCCCAAGGATTTTCGTTCCATCTGGCAAGATAGCTAGAGTAGCTCTTGATCTAGTTGTTACATCGGACGACCAAAGTAAGTCACCCAAGAAATGCAATCTACCGCTGCATGCCGCCCAGCTCCAAGAAGGCGCTGCAAGTGAGGGAAGTCAGCACATGGGTTTCTGTTGAGGCAGATAGTCGCAGCTACTCACCGTGACTGGAGTCAACCTGGGAGTCGATTCCACTAGCTCTCCAAGCTAGGCCGAAGCATGCAGATTCGAGCCAGATGCCTTCGAAATATGTCATCCCGGTGAGGTTCGTGAAAGACGACGCCAGGCCAGCAACAGCCATCAACTTGTCACTCTTTACAGTAAGACCACATCTTGCGTAGTCCGAAATGAGATTCTGCCAAAGTTCCTGCATGCCATCGAACTTGTCAAACCACATTCGCTCAAATAAGCCTCTCAGAACAGGTATGAAGCGGAGTGACGTTTGCATTCGTAGCAGCGAAAAAATCTCGCGCAAATTGTAGCCGTTTAAAACAACCATGTTGGGGAGGTCGTGCTTAATGCCATCTTCGAAGATCATTTTCTCATTGCATGTCCAGTAGATCTGACGCCTACCGAAATAAACCATACGTCGAGACAGCATTCTCTCCTGTAAGACCCAACCACGACTCACCCAACGCGATTGAAATATATCTTGCCCCACGCCAATGCGAGATTCAGATTCAGATTGAGGCCAGACACTTAGGGAGGCGTGCCCAATCACCTTTCCTTTGTGGCTGACACAGGGAAGCGTTGCTTGTTTCGCATTGCTCAGGGAAGGGGCTGATTCATTCCGTGATAGAAATAAACCGTCACCAGCATGGTCTGCTCCTAAAGCAACAATAGTGCAAAGGGCATTCTCGTAGACGCGAGCCATATATTCCGACTCCTTTTTCCAATCGGCCTCATCACCCTGGATGATGCACAGCGCATCCACCCAGAGATATTGGAACCCTAGCCTCTTCACTAGTGAGATCGCATCCCGAATTGTTGGTGCCAACTCCTCGAGTGGAATCTTCTGTCGGAAACTCTGAATGGTTTCCTTCGTAGTTATGGCGTTGGGTATCTGGCCTTTCACTCCCCAGCAGTAGCTGAGGGCAAGATACTGACCGAACTGACCTGCAGTTTCTCGTAATCGTGGTACCGGTGTTACTTCAATCAGGCGTGTCGGTAGTGGTTGTCTCTTTGTCCTGTCATCGATAGAGTTTCCGCTCAATGTATTTCTGCACCTTGAGTGACTGCCAATGCAAGTCAGGATCCAATCCTGGAGCATATGAATATTTTCTTGGCTATCAGCTGCCTCGATCTGCCGGCCGGTAATGTAACCAGACAGAGCCTTTCTAGAGTCTACGAGAGGTGAGCAACAGTCTCTAGCTGATGAAATACTTTTAGTCTTTACTTGCCTTCAAAAGGGGTGACTTTGAGACAGGTGATCCGACTTTTAATAGTCCGAACCTCGAGAAGCCCAAAAGGGTATTTCCTTATCTTGATGATATCTCTAAGACTAGGCATCTGATGGTGCAATTTACGCTTCAGTCGGTATGAGCCTTCGTGATAAGCTTCCGCCACATTAGCGAACGTTTTGTACTCCCTCTCATCGTCGGCAATGTCCAATTTGACCATGGGGAGTACGTCGTCGCTCGAGAGACTGAGTTCAGATATTAAGCAGGGTCGTATTAACTCGCAAATATCGCAGTCGCCACTCAATTCAAAGTAGTCGGTGCCTCTGTAGATGGCTTGTAAGGTCCGCTTGCGGCATGTCTGGCACAGCCTTGCCTCTTCCTGGTCCATGTTTTGTGACAACGATGATGTGCTGAAACTCGAGGGGAAAGGCGAAGAGAGGTGAAATTGAGAGCCCGCCACGAGCTGAGTTGACCAAGACTATTCAACGCTGCGGCTGAAATTTAGGATGAGCCCCGGGGCATCTGAATGCGGCGCTTAATCCAACGTTCTGATGGGCCAGGCCTTATCGCAGAGCAGGGTCTAGATCCTTAGCAAATTCTTTACTAATTCCTACTCGATCTCTAACTTGATAAGTAAAAATCTTTCGAGCTTTATGAACTACAATGTCTCTTTATCCGTATCTTTTTAGCTAAGTAATATAAAAGGCTTAAGCTACTCATATCAACTAGCTATATTATAGGTCTTAAGGTATCGGGGTGCTCTAGCAGTAGGAAGGAACCCAGTTACGTCTAATAAATTATCCTGCAGGGCAAGTTGAATTACTCAAAAATGGTAAAATAAATGCCTCTTAGTAACCATCTCAAACGCGAGCCATAGGTGCCTCTTATAATTTCCAATCCTACTGCCTTTACCTACGATTAGATATGAGCTTGTCTAGGTACTTAACTGCTGCACCAAAGGGCGTTGTTCAATTTCACAGCTCATCACTGTTGACACCTAATTCTACTAATACAATCCATAATTGCCCTCTCGTTGTCTATATATAATGTTAAGTCTCCTACAGATATGCCTTCATTATAGAATACTATTTAGCCGAGTTTGCAAGCTTAATTCCAAACTCGATGGATTCCTTCGTGAACTTCAAGCTCGCTTCTGGGTCAGATTCCACTGACTCCCATTTCCTCAAAGTCTCACTGACTCCATTCAGCTCTTCCCAGACTTGAATGAATTTATTCGAGGTCAACTTTCCCAAATTCTCGAATGCCCCCTTCATAGCATCACGCTGCATGATCTGCTTCAAGCGCTCCGCAGGAATGGCAGTGATGGCATCCCTATTATTGTTCGCAATCTTGATTCCTAGGATGCTAGCCTTGACGCAGTAGAGTATCATGGCAGCTAGACCGGCTCCTAGCGCTGTGGCAACACTGGAACCGGTTTGGTCTCTGACTTCCTTCTCTGAGCCTAGCTTAGACGATTTGCTTCTAAGTTGATCCTGGGCTACATGTACGCCAGGCAGGAGGAAGGTGATATCTTCGGATGTCCAGTTAAAAACAGTTCCATCGGAGTTAGCCGCTCCGATGCGGAAGAACTTATCAGGGAATGGAGCACTCGGGTAATCAGCTTCTGTGAACTTGCCCCTGTCTGGTGCCGAGCAAAACAAGAGAGTAGTATTGGTAGCTTTGTTTAGGACGTTACGCACTGCAACAGAGTCCAAGTGGTCAGAATCTTCTGCAAATCTACCCGTCTTTGTTCTGTTTACTCACAATTTGTCTTCAACGGTTTTTCGCCTCCATGACTCATTTCCATCGGCACGGTCCAAGACATGGAGATTATATCAGCTTGTTTATCCAAGGCAGCTTGGGTTGCCTGCACATCGTCAATGGCGATACCGATAGGATGAAAAGCAATACTAACGCGTGCTGCATAGTCCGCATGGATGGTGAGATTGCCATTCGGCCCATTAATGGTCTTGAGGCGTATGGGATAAATCTCGACCATTGGGCAACCACGTAATATCATACGAGCCATCGTTGTGCCGTGTCCCTTGGTGGACAAGTACGGCGGATTGACTCTCTCATCGTGGAAATTGAAGCTTTTCCCTTCAAGAATCTGGTCTGGCCGTCCAATCTCAAACTTATCCACACCATCGTCGATCAGGGCTATGGTTATATCCTTCTCAACTTTTTCGGCAGTTCCTACGCCTTGGTTCATATTTCGAAACCTGTTCACCGTGCTCGTCCAGAAGGGTTCCATAACACTTGCAAATTCTTCAACGGCTCCTAACCAACGGTGTGCGTTGATGCCTTTGTCAGGATTAAGAAAGTTTGTAGCGTACACGCCATCGCGCGTCACCCCTTGCTTGTTGCCAGTAGCTGGATTAACCAACCTCACTCTGATATAGCCTAGCGGAGTGTCTTCGAAGAGTACCCCAGGACCGTAATGAGGCAAATATTCTGGAAGAGGGTCACGGTTCTTGTTGAGTCTAGCCTCGAAGTCTCTGATCTTCTTCTCAATCCACTCCTCACTATCAGAGATCTTCAACACAGTCAGGATATAGTAGGCAAATGTAGGTAACTAGGTGATTGAATACATACCATGCGCGATGGTGATCGAATGATCTCAACTTCTTGAAGAAAACGCATTCTCGGCAAAGCGTCCTCGTCACTCCAAGCACGGAGGACAGCATTACTACCGCTCCACATCAGAGTTAGCTTTCTCACCTGTGAATCTATACCCTTGTCATCGCTGTCTAAGCCTCCAAATACTGGACTTTCTCTTTGGCTGCCGATATGCAATATTGTCTCTGGGTCCAGGTCTGGTTTCTTCCAGTCAAGATGCTCAATGATAAACTTCCCTAAAGCTTGTTGTATAGTCTCATCGCCGTGAACTCCGTGGCCCACGTCCGTCGACTCATCAACTGATAATTTGATAATGTGCCTCACATCCTTCCCGTGGAGCCAGTCAAGAAAATACTTGATGTCCTTGCGACCAGATGGTACCTGGTCAGACCCTTTTTCGGAGGCTTCCTTTTCTGCTGGGCTGAGTTTGTCGTTGACTTTGACGTATGGAAACGTAGCATATTGAAGCACAGGATCGAATTTATATCCCCTCGACTTATCCGCACCGAATCTCTTCTGGAAGTTCTTCCACAATATCTGAGATGGTGAACCACAATAGTCAAAGCCTGTTTGGATATCTTGTCGCATATGTCAGCTGGGTCCTGAGCGTGTGACTCGTTGGCCTTACCATTCATGTTCCTTCCGTATAGAAAGAAAATGACCGTCTCAGGGCTTTGTGTCCTCATGTAGTATAGCTTTAACCTGTGGAGAATCTTATCTGAATTGCTGAGATTGTGACGGTTGGGTTCCAACTATAGATAAACCGTGGGTTTATTGTTAGCAGAGTGGTAGGGCGTAGTACTAAGCGAAGCGAGGTTACGTCTCTTAATAGTTAATAATACGGGTAAGGCTTATTAAGGTAAAGAAGTTATATTAATAGCTAGTAAGCTAGTATCTAGGAAAGTGCTAATAAATATAATCTATATACTTAGAGGTAGCTATACTAGAACGACGTCGTTCCTAGAACGTAGTCGTTCCTATTAAGTCGTTCCTTTCGTAATTAGTTAGAAAAAGTAGGGGTACGTTTAGGCACGTAATAACTAGTATTAGGTTATAATACGCTAGTATTAGGTTATAATACGCTAGTATTAGGTTATAATATATATAACGAGGAAGGTAATTTCTATACTAGCGACCTCTTTATAGAGACGGAAGCAGGCTAATACGTACCGAAAGGTCGTAACAATAACTAGATCAAAATAGAGGGAGCTCTCTATTGCGATACTAGGTCGATCGAAGAAAATGCGATTAAAGTTTATGCTAAGGATCTCATTAGCTCGGTAATAGTAATAGGAAACGGAAGACTATCGCTAGCCTTATTTATCGAACTACGAAAAAGCATGAACTTTAACTCGGAAGACGAAATTCATTCCTTTTAAAGGGAGGTCATTCATCGAATTTCTCTATTCTATAGACGGAGATATACCCATAAGCGTATCAAAGATTCGCGACTTATTCTAATCGTACTAAAGGGAACTTTACTACGAACAGCAGCCAAGGGGAACATCCAAAGATCAGAAATTGAGAAAAGGTTCAAGAAAGAGTTAGATAGAATTTACTTAAGCCTTTGATTGGACCAAGTTACGCGGTGCAATCTCCCCTGGGCCAGCAACGGGTAACTCACCTGGTAATGTGCTAGATGCAATCGAGATGGCAATATCAGGGAGTTGGAAAGATGCGGGTAAAGTTAGATACACGCTGAGAGTTTGTCTTCTTAAAAGAAATCCTGACGCTTTGCTCTCATCTTTCCCTCAATGCACACAATCAGTAATAGTAGTCACATCCTGACTTCGCGAGTAGAAACACACAGAATACAGTTCATTCGCGCAAAGATTGACTCAAATCATCCTTGATCTATGATTATGAATGGTCTTCAAAAACCACAGTGCGTATGGAGCTTCTATAATATCTACAACTATAGTCTGGACACTGAGCATGCCTCACGCTACAGTCCAAGAGCTAAAAACTCAACTAATGTTTTCGGATTTGGGTCGATGATTTCTGCAATCTTTTCGCCATTCTTGAACATCAATAAGGTCGGCATCGCTTGAATTTTTAAGTCATCACTTAAAGCAGAAAGTTTGTCGACATCTACCTTAGTAAAGTAGATATCTTTGTAAATGCCGTCTTCAGAATATCTAGACTTGGGGTTAACATTTTGGGCTGTGTCATAATGTGAAGATATCATACTTCTCAAGAAATGGTGAGAGAACCTTGCATGGACCGCACCATTCTGCAAAAAAGTCGACAAGTACGACTTGGTGGTCTTTTAAGGTCTGAGTAAAAGCCTCGTCCCTAGATGCCAATTAGTCAAGTAGCAGGTGTTTAATGTGAGGCCACAAACGTAGTAATGATATCTACCGTCATAGTGAGATGTGGAGTTTATGAAAGAGGAAGGCTTGATCAAGCAGACATGTTCGTTTTGAAGAAGTATCAGCAGCATCAGACGCAGAATAGCGTAAGCCTCCGGCGATGTCGACATTAAATAGATACGGGCTGTGTATTATTCAGACAACGGTAAGACTACAGTCGCTTATCAGACAACACTTATTGGACGTTTGTAGCCATGGTGGTAGACTGTTACTACCTTCCTAATTGGGCCATGCCAGGGACCCCAGCAGTCCCTTGGCGTTGTATTGTTATATGCGCCCACAGGAACAGGAACAGGAACAGGAACAGGAATAGGGAACGTACGAGCATACCAACATGTAGGGAAACTAAGCCAACATAGTGGACTTGGATATCTATATGTCGATATTGGTTCGTTCTAGGAAGATATCTCTTAATCACCACAACTTTGAGGACATACGCATGCGTTTTACCATCGTTCGAGATCCGACTGAGTGCCTTTGTAACTCCTCTAGCAGGCCCTTCTTTCCTTTCGAAGATTTCCCCGTGAAATGAATGAACAGTCAATGTGAGGTTATTCTTTCAAGCGTCTTGCTTCGAATCAGTACTGTATTGAAATTGAAGGAATACAGATAAATCCTGTGTTCCGCCTCGCTATGATAATGTGGCGTTATTCGGTCAAACACTCAGCGTTCCGGAGTTTCCAAGCTAGAATATCCGTTCGTCGGGATAACTGCAACATTTGTTGGGGGTTCCATCGGAAACTTGGCCGCCATGTCCCTTACCCCGCCTTCCCTGCGTAGCCAGTCCATCACTGCTGTGAAGTTCCTGCATTGTTTTTGGACATTGAAATCGGGAAACGGTCTAGTCTTCGGCTCGTCGTATTGCGCATCGTAGATCCAGTTATGTGTGATAATACCCATGTCGGCGTTGCACATCAGAGATTGTAGCAAGATGTGGACACAGTGCGTTTTGTGACTGATGTGAAGCTCGTCCGGGGGTAAATCGTAATAGTAATCGTAGAAGAGCTCTTTTCGAAGTTCGTTCAAACAGTGAATTTGGTGAAAAACCTCAACCTGTGCAATATAGGAATCTTCCCCATAACCCCAAGAACTGGGTGCTTTGACAGAAATGGAAGGATCCTTGCCAGACTTCGTAACGTCGTCAGAACTGACAATCACAACTTGCATGTCTTCCGCAGATGCATGGAACCAGGCTGCATCCACCTCTGGCGATGGGGGCATCCTCCAAATGGATGAATTGTCGCGTAAAGCGCCATCGAAAGTAACAGATGCGACCTCCAAGTCTACTAGCTTGCGTAAAGGCGCTGACACAGTCAGTATTGGCGATTGAGAGAGCCATTGAGCTTTCATTTCTGCTTACAATATGCATCGTACTTTGTGTTGCGGTCGGTAGATTGGAGGCATGCGTGAGCCGTGTTGGAGAAGAATATGAGCAATACCACATAGACCAGACTTATGATGGTCAGAAGAATTGACCACGACACGAGGACAATCTTGGACAGGGGAAGCGGAGGGTGCTTGATATTCTCGTCATTTGATAGGGAATCGGCTCTCAGGTCTCGTTCGCTGCATTGGCAGACATTTTGAACTTTCGTGTAGCCTTCTCGTGACAAAACAGAGCCCATCATTCCAAGCTCAACAAACTTGAACAATCGAGACAGAATTTGATAACCAGATAGAATATGAGATACGGAATGGAAAAGTGACCTCGGCACCTTCCTTGACGCTGGTTTTCGGCAATGCTCCTCTGGCCATCTAATTTTCCTTTTCCACCATGCAAGTGCCTTGTTTAAAAACCAGTCAGCCAACGCCATCGCATGGATTTGATGGGCTCGGCGAGCCAAATTTCTACCCAGTCGCGTTGTATCACCAACATGCAGAAGCGGGACCGCGGCGTTGCCTACATTGGGAAGGTGTTGGTTGTGGTTTATGGAAATAAGACCATGTTTTCTTTGACTACGACGTGAACGGTGTAAGATAAGGGTGAACACGAGCGCCATATACACAAAAATCCCATGTTTGACAGGGCTTCATGCATGCCTATCACGGAAGATTGAGACACGGAGAAGATACGAGGAAAGATGGGATAAATCTCAGTCGTAAAGAAAATCTAAAATGCAGTAATAATAATAATAGTTCTTCCATCAAGCAACAATGAAGCGATTCATGTCTCATGACAACGATAAAGTGCTGAAGCTTGAAGGAAGAGCTGATAAGAGCTGAGCTGAAGTGAGATTAAGAGCATACCACAAGCTGGATAAACACCGATTGTTGCACCTGAAATTAACGACAGCTTCAGGGGTATCCAAATACGGCGCTTGAGCTAACGTTTTGACGGGCTGGGCCTTGTAATGAGACATGGTACGCCTCCTTGATAGGTCCATCCACTTACTTGGTAGATCTCTGACGAATTCCTTCTCGCTTTCTGGTTTCATTGACTGTGATGATTGCATGCTCATGCTTTCTCAGGTAGGCAATGCAAGATGCTTAAGCCGCCGTTATCAAAGAACGTGACTATGAGCATGTTCCTGGCTGTATTCAATTCACCCAGATCACCTTCACTAGTGTAAATGTTGTATCTTAACGGAGAGTCTATCTCAATACCCTTCTAGGCGGTTTAGGCCATCTAGTAGATACAATGGCACCTCAATCTCATGCCTTGGAAGTATGCGTGCCATCCAACATGCTTCCAATTTCATCCAACTTCTTCTGCCAAGAAATGGATTCTATCTTTTTCTGTTTATGTTCGTCTTCGTTGGGCCCCTCCACGTCCACAAATATATTCTCTCCTAAAGTCATCTCTCCTTCGTAGAAGGGATCCCCCAAGCCTTCTAGCAAGCCAGGTCCAGACTCTTCGGTGCCCTTGGGGTCCTTCCAAACCTTTACTCGAAAGCCTTGGCATTCGCGAAAGAAGAAATCCTCAGGCAAATCTTGGTTTCTCTCGGTAAAGGGTTGCATACAGTTTTCGGGAATCTCAGACAAGCCGATGATCAATCCTTCTTCAAGAAGCTTGGGGATCGACTGATCTTGAGATGCCTCGAAAAGGCTCGGGCTGAATTTGACATTGCTCGCGGACAGGGAGATGTTGGGCGATTTGACGAGCATATGGGAGATGTGCATCTCTTTTTCGTTACCATAGAGATAGAATGGCATAAACTTGTCGGGGTATTCGATATCGCGATGGATAGAGTTCAGTGGCCGACTTTTGATAACTGACTTGAAGGAGATGGTTCCATTCTTCTGATGGTATTTTCTGTAAAATGTGTGAGTGAGATCAGGGAGAAAATCAAGAGATGACCACGTACCGTGTGTCCCTTTCATACATGATCACTGAAGTTACGTTCGAGCTAGCGTTGCCGATATCGTTTATCACATCCTCAATGTACAACTTGTCATCTGACTCCAGCATGACGATAGTGTCTTCGCCATCCGTCAACAGTTCTTTGTAGAAGCCCACCAATGTATCGTCCAGCGTTGCAGAAAGGATGATTTGTTGTCGTCTGGTCACGCTGTGGAATGATGCTTGGAATACAAGGAACACCTCGGAAGCATCAGGTGAGCCCTGAAGCAAGAATTGTACTTTTTTCTTGCCGGGCTGGTTCCTCTTTCGAACGATGTTGACTTCAGTTCGGATCACTTCCTCTAGATCCTTCATCAATGTGGCGATGAAGTTCTTGTGAGTGGGGAATGGACTCATTACCACATTTCTCAAGACAAAAAGGCTTTGCGTGGACCTGCCAACGCCTATTCTCTCCATGAAGTGTTGCGCACATGTACCGTAATCTTCATGTGCAAACTGAGTCGAGGTTAAAAATATCGGAATGGAGGAAGGATCAGTGTTCGCAGTAGTTATGGACAGTCTGTCGACAACTCTCTTCATCAAATAGTTCGCTTCTTCCAAGTCCGTGTTGAGATTTCCGTCTTCGTCCTTCCAGTTGAGTGCAAAGAGGTTGATGTTCGTATCCGATCCGAGGTCGCGAATTATTTTCATTGCTTCGGGTGACTTGAAGATCTCGTGATCCTCCTTACCAATGATGAGATCACGAATCATCTGCCTCTGCTTCTGTACTGGAGCTGATAGGAAGCCCTTACTGCCTTGATTCTCAGCAGGAAGCATATTAAAGGGAATACAGATGAAGTCATCATTGATCATGGTTGCGTAGTGTGCAGATAGCTAGAAGACGTGAGTATAAATCCAACAAGGAATCGAAACCGGGAGCCAAGATCCAAAATCTTACCCTAGCACTCGTGAATGTCGCTTCACCAAGCAACTTACCGTAGCCACGGTGGTTCAGACCAATGGTCTGGTTTGAAAACCATGCAGACATGGCTGCAGCACCAGGTTTGCTAGTATCGTAGGCATGGTGAGTACATGTGACCAGCTTGTAGGTTTCTGAGTTGCTTACCTGCCCTCGACCCCGTAGACGCCGATGTTTTCGGCAGAGCCCTGGGAGAGATAGGGACCCGACCACGTTACCAGATGCCTCATTCTTCCGTCTTTGTATACCAGGCTCCCAGCAGGGTAGGGAATATAGCCGGCTTTGTGTGGATCCACAGTGATCGAGTCTGCTTCTGCCATAGCCTTGAGGTCCTCCACGGTACGAGGGTCCAAGTACCACTCTGGCTCCGGCTTGGTGTCAGAATGCTCCGAGACACTGTACCGCCGATCTGGATTCACCATGGTGGCAAAATAGCCTCCCCAAGCTGCATCAGCGTGGACGAGAAACGAAAGACCGTGTTCCTCCTGGAACTTCTTCCGCAGGCGCAGGACTTCGGTTAGCCTGTCAACTGCTCCCTCTTCTGTCGATCCGATTATGGCCACCACCGCATAGACGGCTGTCTTGGTCTTGACACATTCTTCCAGCTTCTTCTCCAACACTTTGATGTCAATTTGGGCATTATTGTTGACATCAACTCCGATGACGTTTCCAGATCCAAGTCCGGCAATTGCTTCAAGTTCACCATGTCAATTCCCATTCCACATTTTCGGGGTGTCAATTGAGAAATCGCTTACCTGCTGCTTTGGGCCATGAGTAGTGACGAGTCTTGCTGACAAAATACTTGGATGGAGTCTTGACCAGAAACTCCCTTTCCAATGCTTCGCGGCCAATGGTCTGAATGTTGAACTCGTTGAGGGCACTCTCTAAAAATTTGCTTGTGATACCAAATTGCTTATTTAGTTCGTTGGGTAGGTCAAGGACACTTTCTGGACGGAGGTTGAGCAGCTCCCATCCATCCAGGTCCTTGAACAGCTTTTTTGACGAGTGCTGGCGTGAAGTTGCGAAAAACTTCCCAGCTATGAATTGCAGGTTCCCACGTCTCAACGCAAGAGACAGGCTCAGAGGGTAAAACTTGAGATTTCTTGCTGTCAAGTGCCACGTATTAGTTTCCATGACGGGCGTCTTGTCTCGAGAAACGGAGAAGATAGTCAGAATACATACCAACCCACATAGACTCTAGATTCGCAATAGTTCCGTCGCAGGTGATGTGTCCCCACGACACTGGAGACTTTTGTTCGTCAATATTGTACCCGAACAGCTTACACAGCTGCTGGCCGACGCGCAATTCCACCAAGGTTGTCATTGGACTAGCCTCAAGGGCAACATTGTTGGGGTTGTACAACATGGTCATGAAGTACCCAAGAAGGGACGACATTGTCAAGTCTGTGCACATATGGGCTTCGTAGCGAGGAGACCAGAAAGGAGCTGAATGCTCGCCCAGGAGCTGGGCCACTTTTTCAGTAGCAAGACGCAGATCAGCTCTCGCCTTGAGGAAGGTGTCTGAACGTCGAACCTCTTTCGATATAAATGCCTTTTCAGTTACAGTCAGTATATAGAGCCACAATAGACATGGATACAGAGCAGTACTTGATCCTCGGGGTAGTAGCTTTGCCTAGCAGCAAGCAGCTCATCCAAGATTGTGTTGATGTTCGCCCTGAAGTCGGGAAGGTTCGAGCCCTTTGGGCCGATGAAATAGGCGTGAGTGGCATCAAACTCTTCTCTGCGTACTTCAGACATGATTGATTCTTGTTGGGTCTCTTGGTGTAGATTGCTCGAATGATCTCAGGGCAGCTCAAGCTTATAGTTACAGCAAGATAGCCCAGCAGAAACAAGAGCGAGTGAAGCGGCCTTATATGTCAAAGCTCTGGATAATATCACTGCTATTATAGTCTGCTCAGCTGTCCAACTACATAAGGTACGTGGCTTCTTGCATCGTTTTTGCGTCCAAGAATGATCAACATCCGGTGACGTCCTAATGAATTTTCCCATTCTGCAAAATATGCGATGCCGATTGAACCGAGCACTGGAATTCAAAAT
Organism: Pseudonectria foliicola; assembly: GCA_003693505.1. Lineage (NCBI taxonomy): Eukaryota > Fungi > Ascomycota > Sordariomycetes > Hypocreales > Nectriaceae > Pseudonectria > Pseudonectria foliicola. The sequence continues at coordinate 40,424 of QUZD01000055.1, read as the reverse complement.
ACATGAGTACTGCCTGAGAACTAAGACCTGCATTGAAATACAAGCGGGACGCTTATGCTGTATGGTCAAGTAAACTGGCATCGAGTGGGGTGTGTTTGCGCAACAACACGGTTAGCTACGCGAAAGGATCGAGGTCGCAATACATCTCGGCCAGTTACTCGTAGAAAGGTGACAGACCCTAAATTGATACAGTCAAAGTCTTTGCCCCCACGCCAGCCACAGGCTCAATTCAACCCGAGCTGGTCTCGGTTGTGCTTAGCTTCAGTCGCTCGCTACGGCCCGTGTCTCGGATTAGGCAAAACGGAATAAACATCCAAGCCACGATAACGTCATGAATTAGAGGCAAGGCAGAGTTCAGTGAGATTCTAATTGGACTTCAACGGTTCAGCCCCTCGTTGATCAACACCGGTGAGCCGAAAGACTACGCAGCTCATCCAGTGACAGACATGCACAGGATTACTCAACCGATGCATTCCACGTCAACGACGCTGTGGCACCATTGCTTCTGCAGTAGTTCTGCATACAATATCAGTTTCTCCTGGCAGTCGTGACCACAAAGGGAGTCCAAGGATGAACAATGCATACTCCTCCAGGCATAGTTACATCATACCTTCTAGTGAAGTGGCATCGCTAATCTTCGGGCTTTCCAGGTATGGGCGGGCACTTGTATGACATTTGTGCTTGTCATATGTGAACAGGCCGGAACAATTCTGTTAGGTCCCCAAACTCACTGAATGACCGTTAGGCAAGTTTCTTCGAGTTATAGCAATCAATTGAAGACTGAATAAAGACAGGTTTTGCTGGGTGATCATGGCCCTGCTGCACATGTTCGCAATATCAAAGCTCGAAGCTACAGTAGATACAATCTTTTTTCATTGACTGGACTTAGTGAGAATTATCGCTGAAACATCAAGTGGAGACCATTCTTCTCAGTATTTACAGTTTTGAATAGATTTGCCTGGACCTGAATTCAAATGTAAGGCACATACATACCCTAGACTACCTATATCATCAACGTTTTTAACTTGATCTGCTACAGAGCAAAGACCAATGGTATCTCTGGTAGGCTTTGGTCTATTGGAAGTATCCCGGCAGAGTGAATGATCCTGAGCGTTTGAGTGCATAATTTGGGACAAGATTCATGATGTTTGGCATGGAGGATCTCGCTCTTCCGCGAAAGGTGTGTGAATTTGAATGACTGATAGTTGGATTAGAAATGCTACTATGTGCTCAAAACCAAGTGCGTCATTTTTGTATGTACAATATAACGTCCTCATCGGTTACTGGGGAAATATGAGTCGGTGATGTCGATAATGCCGCCATGTCTGATATACATGTAGCTGCATACGTCAGCGGTTAAACGGCAGTGAAACCAAGACCAGGAACGAAGTTGAGCCAAATGTATCACTTGAGTACAATCATCAACTTTGTTGATGTAACAACTTGAGCGTACGTAGATGGGAGCGAGGTGCTACCTTGGTCGGAGTGAGTTGTTTGTAGCTCAGCGGATTGGTATTTGCCGACGCCATAGTTTGCAGGTAGAGATCGATACCCAGAGAGTGAACAAGCAATATAGCTTTTGTAACGGAAGAGGAATCAGGAAAGAAGGAACAGGAGTTCACGTCATATTGCTTTATCGCCCTTGAATATAATCGGGTTGCCAACATTCCGAAAGATCAGCGATTCCATCCGCCGATACAGAACGGCGTCTTACACGAGAATTGCGCCCTCAAAGCCTTCGCCCGATAGCACTTGAATGCAAAACCATTTCTAAGTCAAATCGAAGGTAGGCCTCTATTAAGGGCCCATTGCTGCTCTTCTGCCAGTAGAAAAAGACCCCATCGCCGCATTTCCATCAACGCCGAGTCTAACTGGCCTCGTATGTTGCCTCCAAAAGAACAACAACTGACTTTGGCTATCACATTGGGTGTTGAAGAGCTCGTGACTGATGCTTTGTAGATGCTTGATAACTTGAAAACACTGGGTGTAGAGTGAAAATACTTTCCAGGCTCAGCTAGTAGTGAAGCCACAGTCGAGAACCATCGAGGCCCCCTGCATCGGACCGCTCATAGGGGAGGCTAAATAAACGATTGCATCCGCCACTTCCTCTACGGCAGCTACTCTTCTTAGGGGTGTTCGGCTGATGTCTTGTGCTAAAGGGGAAGATTCATCTTGGGCCATGGTGTTGAGCAGGGGGGTGGTCACGTATCCCGGGCAGAGTGCGTTCAAGCGGATGCCAACGTCTCCATATGAGTTAGCATCAGCCTTCGTCAGCCCAATCACGCCTAAAGAAACGAGTCAGCATCTTTTTCCCTAAAGCAGGAGCAGAGCTTTCTGTCGAACCATGTTTAGCAGTTGTATAGGCTGTATGATGAATCCGGTTCCCAGGAGCGATGATGCCATACATGCTTGCGACATTGATGATTCTTCCACGTCCCAATCTTGGACCAAGATCTCTAACTGAGAGTCAGTAAAGGAGGTTTATATTTCATGCAAACCATCTTACTTTTGCTTAATCATGCCAATCAGCTGCTCCTTCTGGCATCGATAGACGCCATGGAGATTCACATCCAGGACTTTCAGCCACTCTGTGTCCTCAATTTCATGGGTCTGACGGCCGCTGCCGTTGATGGCAGCATTATTCACAGCGACGTCAAGACGCCCAAACTTGGCAAAGACCTGGGCGATGCCTTGCTTGACTTGGGACGCACTGGCAACATCCATGTGCAGGTCCAAAACCTCCACATGCGGATATAAGCTTTTCAGAGCTGTTGTTGATGCCTTGAGGTTTGCGACATTGATATCGGCCAGCGCAAGCTTTGTGATGCCATGCTTGGCAAAAGCGAGAGCGGTAGCCTGCCCGATGCCTATGTGTTGAAGCCGCATTAGTGGTGTGGGCACACGAGCAGCGTGAGTGATATAAGCGGCGTACCCAGAGCGGCACCAGTGATGAAAGCAGCCCCACGAAGAAGACTGGCCATGACGAGTTGAGCGAAGACGCAATTGACGAAGAACTTGATGTTGGGACAAGGGCAGGCTGCGAGCACCGCTTAAATAGGGCGGTAAGACAATTTCCGAGCTTGACGCACATGTTCGCATTTGCCTAGGAAGAGGAAAGGCTGAAGAGAGCAACTTGTTTGAGACGGGTAAATGTAACCGTGGGTCCAACTACTACGGTGATAGTGACATGTCACGACGTTTTCTCCCCACCGAGAGAAGGATGCGCCAAAAGATCTAGCCCTTCTGGCCATGAGATATAGATTGCCAGCCGCTGTGGCGCCTCGGCCTTGTTCAGACGGTCATCTGAGTAACGATGCTGAACGAGAGGACCCACCATTAACCCATCGTCGCCCTGTCACCCTGTCACCCATGGGACATGGTTGGTGATGGATCTTGTCACTGCATCTAAACTCTTGGCGTCGTTTTCAAACTAGTATGGAGAAGTGTAACAACAAGCGCTAAAATGCAACGTGAGACCTCGCCAAGTACTATTGACTGGGTTTTCATTTGCTGGATGCCGGCCAACACCAAGACGACGAACGGCCCAACCATCGCTCCTAATCGGGAAACGCCTCAAGCCGACAAAAACTTTGTACCATTGTTGATTTGTTTGCTTCTGTACTTATGTCTACTCCCCGAGTTGGTAAGCCTGTTGGATGGGAGTTCCTCATAACCCTGTAATTGACCTGTATGGATGAAACTACACTCAGTATGAGATAAAGGTGACAGTAGCGATCAAAGTGTCTACTTATGCTTGACTACGTCTAAATCCCAGGGCTCTCCAACCGCAGATATGGTATGTAGCTTTGGGTTATGGTTATGCCTTATCATGAAAGCCACTGGTGCATGTGGTTAGGGAGCAAGAGGCGGTTAAGATCCCCATAGAGGGAGTCACGCAGGGTCTTCATGACTTCTTTGTACACAATTGATTCACTGAGGACCCTTTCCAAATATAAGAACTATCACCGCAAGTCTACATGGCTCCTTCTATTATTTGCAGTGGGCAGGCTTGGCTGTTGGTCGCCTCAAGATACAAGAGCATTGACATGAAGACCTCAAAACGATACGTTGGATATGACTTCAGCTTTATGTTGAGAACTCATCTTTCGATCGACTACTCAAATGAAGGTAGAGTTCCATACTCTGTTCGCTCAGATCGGCGTTTGGCAAATCCCGTAATCAGTGATCGTAAACCTTCGTCGATACGGCGGGCAGCGCGCGCAAACGATCGTCTTTCCTTCATGAGGCATTACAGACGGGGAATAGACGCAGGAAATCACTAATGCCATTGCTAGCGTTGCTATAATAGACTTTATCCCAGATCCATAGTTGGCGTTGTAGGAACTATAACAAGGACAAGCAATTGTTAAAGGAGACGGTATATAAAAAAGTACGCCTAAGATAGACTAGTGCTTGCGATCTGTTCTTGATAACCAGATGGCATGATAGGCATGTTTCCATAAACGCTCTTATACAAAGTGCCTGTATATCTATTTTGCCTTAAATGTCGACCCAATCTCACCCCATTTGATGTTGCTAAACGTTACCGTTGCATCCGGCTGCACCTTGCGGATCACGTCTGGGCTACCCTCGCCTGCCTTGCATGGCCCGGCGCCGTTTCCGTCGAGCCAGAGCATGTTGCCACCCGCATCCCACCAGATGCTCATGCAGAGGACCATGCCTCGATCCATTGCCTCTCCCATGCCTTTTGTGGCGCCGAGGTCCAGGTACGTCTTGGCGCCGGCGGCTTCGCAGTATTTGTCGTCGAGAGAGTCACCTTTCGGGAGATTGGGCACTGTGATCTTTGCATTCTGGATAATCTTCCCATTCTGGATGTACAGACGGCGCATCTCCTTGAGGTTGCCTTGCGAGTCGGTCGGGAACTGGGTCACGACGGTGAACGGCCGCGATGTGTCCACCGTCATGTCGAGTCCGTAGTAGCTGGGGCTGCTAACGCGGTAGGGGTTGTAGGCGCAGCCGTCCTTGTCGCAGACTCCTTGCCGCCCGCACTCATCCCCCTTGCACTTGTAAAGTCCGGGCTTGTTGCAGGTGTGCGGCGCCAGATGAGTGGCGCGAGCATTGGCTTCCCAGATGTCAAGCTCATTGCAGCAGGAGCCGTAGCCTTCCAGGTTAGGCTGAGCATGGTTAGTAGCTGGTAGGAATTGCTTTAATACGAACTCAACATACCTCTCCGTTGATGAAAGGCGTGGTGTAACATTGTGCGTCGCAGTAACCGGTGCCGTAGTGTGCTCCGGCCTTGTTGAGGCGGCTCAAACCGCCGTCCTTCTCCATCTCAGACAGGTACAGGGCTCCATTCATGCCGCACGGCAGCTTGGATACGTCGGCGTCAAAGGAAAACTCATTGCCCGTGAGCTTGAGCATTTCATATCTCTTCTCGTCTCTAGCGAGCAAATACACTCGAGGACTCGCGACTGAGCCATCATCCCGGAACATGTTGAGGCGTAGACTGGCCTGGTCGGTAGTTACCCCATACTTTGAATAATCGCTGATACCTTCCATGACACATTTGGCCTGGCACGTCTTTGCATCGGGGCAAACTGTCTTGTTAGGAGCGCTACCCCATGAGCCGCAGCCAAGATCAGGGGCATCGACCTGGTAGACGGGGTGAGAAAGGGCATCGAGGACAATTGCAGTCCGCTGGGCTTTGCAGCCGCCAGATTTGGTGCACTTCCATGTGGTGAGTTTTGGATGAACCTCCTTGGGGCCTCCAGGGTGTTGAGCTGCCACCAAGCCAAGGACCGAAGCAAGCAAAATAACGGCGGAGCGAGTCATTGTGCCTTTGGAGAAGCTATACAGAGCATAGACTTGATCGAACTCACTTCTTGATTGTCATGTGTTATTATATGTACAGAATTGAACCCCTGCACTTGCCAGGCGCCTGCCTAGTAGGTGACTGCGGAAACAAGTAACCGCCTGATATCCTGAAGAGGCAGTCAATGCAGATGCGGAAGGTAAAAGCCCGCGACTGGCCTCGGACCGTCGGGAACGAGGCCGTCGGATCAAGCTCTAAGAAGCTACAGGTTACATCGCGGGAGGTCTTTGCCGGGGGGGGACTATCCAGCTAAAAAGGAAAGATATCACCCCGCGAGAACAGTCGGTTCTGCATGAATGAGAAAAAAAAACCCGAGCGCCTGGTGAGTGTGCGCCTGGTTTAGAGAGAGCCGGTATAAGTGGCAGGTTTGTAAACCCTGTCGCTTTGTACACCCCGATGCAACTTGGCTTGACATGAGCCCCGTTGTTTACTATGCATCGACACTCCAAATCATTGCCTTTGGTTCAGTCGCCAACAAGTTGTTCCAGCGATTGAAGGCCTTGCTTTCACGGTGACATTGATCCTCAAGCGGGCCGCAAGCCGAAGATTGCTGAGTTTGAGCTGTGGTGTCCAATTCCGTCCAAACAACTAGAATGGCGGCTTGGCAAACCATACCCAGCAACATAGTAGCGGCACCATGGCAAGCAGAAGCCACCACAACTCAACTGTCAGCGTTACCTTGAGCCATCGCGGCATCCGCGACTTCAACGCCGGACGGTGGTTGCAAGCCGGTGTCCCAAAGACTAGACAGCCAAGCCCTGGACGGGATTCGCACTCCATGTGTTCTCGGCGCCGCTGCATCAACAGCCTGTTGATTGTCAACATCGACCTCCAAGCCAAAGGCCGCCCGCCTGGTCAAAACTTACGGAACACTCCCACGGCAGAAGCGGAGGTCGCTGCCGAGTTCACATCCCCGGTCGTGGGGGCACTCAAGGTGAAGGCTTCGCCGCTCCATCAGCCATTTTACTTTTAACTCGACACCGGTATCGACGAAATGATAGAAGAAGCCGCTGGTTTGCTTGAGGGATAGTGCATCTGGATAGATGAGATATTTGGAGATCTGTAGGTGGATCTCGGGAGGAAGAGACATCAACGTGAGCCGAGAGGACGGCTCGGCCGGGATCGTGCCCGAGGCGGCACAGTGAAACTTGTCATTGGGATCGGGCACGGCGCTTCCGGCTGAAGCGGAACGGGGAGAACGGAGAAGCGATGACATTGTCGTCGTCATTATCTGCAGGTACGGATGCAATAACAACAAGATTCAGTAAGACTTCCATCTTTCAAGCGGGCGGCCGTATGATTTCTATGCGGCTGCTGCCTTGAGCTACCCACCATCCTCAGGGCGGAACGATACGAGGCCGCCAGGGGCTCAAGACTTGACAGGTGCCTATTTGCCTATTTGCCTATAGACAACTCAGCCACTGGGGGGCTGACCAAGTCTAGTGTTTCAAGTGCAAAGACAAGTCGGCCTATCAGCTTGGCAAAAGCGCAAGGCATCCTGCGAAACACGAATCGTAGGGAGGAATACGAGTGCGAAAGGGGGGACGCAGGGCCAAGATGTTGGGCCAGACAGGTAAGGTAGCCAGCCTGGTGTAGGTAATAATGGGGGCAAGAAGTGTTTTTACTCTGGCTGTATTGCCAATCGCGCAACCTGGGGGAGCCAGGTGAAACTGTGCCGTTGTTCGCTCACCCTATACCCTCCTTCAAGGTGAGCTAGGCACACACACGTAGAATATGGCTTGGGGCTGACACGTAGTCTCTTAATGCTGTCGCGAATTTCTGTGCTTGATTGACTCCTCGGTTACATTACGGTAGCTATATAATTTAAATATCTGTATTTAACGCGTTGTACGGCAGCCTGCACAAGTGTCTTGACATTGGCTTCATCATCTCCAAGTCCTGCTACGTCAAGCAGCCAGCCAATATTGCAATACGCATTCTTAAACATCGTCGCATCCACCGCCGGCACCCAAAACATTAAGCAGGCAGGAAGGGTCTGCATCACGAGACGGAAATCGGCCTCGAGGCGAACTATGTCTTGCCGGTACCGTCGAGACCTTGGATGGCAGTCCTCTGGCAGGCGTCCTTGTTGGTGCTAGGCAATATCCTGCTGAGCAAGAGATGTTAAATATCCTCTCGGCCATCAGAGCCTTCTTTTCGCTTAAAGGGGACCGCGTTGCGATAAAAGCCCGTAGGAGAACAGCATAGCATCAGCGCGCCAACAACGTTGCCATTCTCAGAGTGTCTTGATCAAGCCGGCTGGCCACGACCTACATTCACTTTTTGCGACTATGACCGCTACTTGCCTACCACGCAGTAGGTTCGTAATGCCCTCGTTAGATTCTCCGACTATAATACTCACTAGCTTCGCTGTGACTTGCGCACCTCGCTCGTCTGCGCAATAGCTTCATCACTTCCTCACCAGACCTCCCATTTCCTGCTGCTGCCTCGGTGACTATTTCTATGGTCTTAACTTCTGCGCCTCGCTTCTCTAGCAGTAACTCTATAGCGTCCTTATCAAATTTACCAGATTCAATGCTCACCAGCTTCGCTATGGTTTTAACCGTTGCTCGACTATCAGGAAGTAGCTTCAACATATCCCCACCAGATTTCATATTTCTTGCAGCTACCTTGGCGACTGCTTCTATGATTTTGAATTTCGCGCCTTGCTCGTCCAGCAGCAGCTTCATCACTTCCTCACTAGACCTCCCGTTCCCTGCGATCATTATGATGAGTGATTCCGGGATCGCAGATTTCTTTTCAAGCTGGTCCAGCAGCAATCTAATGATCTTGAACGCCTCGCCGACCTCAAACTCAGGCCCTTCTCTTATAAAACCCCCTGCCCCCTGCATGTAAAGCTCCGCTGTCACGGTGAATTTCCTTTCTGCAACATCCCGTATTGTGTCCACTGACTGTCGTCTTTGTACCGTTCTTGGCAAATCTACACAACGCAATCTCAGTCTCCGGTATATCATCATTTGAGTCATGGACCAAGCCCATAGGCCAACCACAGCCTCGAGGTAATGCTGGTTAATTTCTCTCGCCGCAGACGGCTTACTGTCTTTCTGCCTGAGAAGAGGAAGATGGACTTTCGAGGGTCTCTTGCGAGGGGGCAGGACCTTGATAGACTGCATTCTGCAACATCAACAACCCAGTCGATAGATTCGGCATTCTCCAAACCAGGCTTCATCTTCGCATGAGCAAAAATGATATCTGCACTAGACTCGATAGCCCTCTTCAATCGTCGAGCTTGCTGTCGTACATGTACTAGAGACTCGTCCCGTGCCGTTGATGTCCTTGATTTAGTGCGCGTTGCTTCGCTTGTCAGTTCTGCAAGCCTCGATGGGTAGAAGAACACTCGTTCGGCCTCGAGTCGAATAGTAGGATGAAGAACAAATTTCCCAAGGGGCAGCGTCAACGAAGTGGAAGAGATCACCCATTCTTAGAGCGGCCCCGACTTGTGTGCTTATTTGCTTGTTCATGATGGGGAACAAGCCAGCGAACTCCTGCGATGGCCGAACGGGTGTAGGGGAATGGTGGAGGTGGCCAAGCTTGAGCAGCCGAACGTACATACAAGACAATCACTTTTGTCCTCACGAACTGAGAGGATATTGCCGTAACGGAAGATCTGCCAATGAAGTCGAAGATGTAGTCTAGGATCCTAGCGTGACCCGGGCCTCCTCAATCCAAAAAGAGTATGAAGAGGGAAGATACTATTTTCACGAATGCTAATTGCATTCTTCTTGACCGTCACCTTCCTTATAAGCTCTTTAGCAAATGGGAGCACGGCGTATGAGAGAACTATCAACCTATCGCAGGTGGGCTCCTATTGAACTAGAAACTCTACAAAATCACCACTCCTACAAACTGCACTTAGGTCTCGGATAGGGTATGGTTCAAATGGTTCCCTTTTCCGCTTGCGTACTTTTGAGCGCCCGGTCTTATGTGAGCCGCTGGAGTCTGCTTCACAGCTGTTGAATACCTCAATTAGTCCTATAGCAATATCGCAGAGCAAGCTCTATCTATAACTATAGAGATAAGCCCCAAATAATGGAGAGGAGTCAGTACAGGTTTAGAGGCTCTAAATGAAGATGTTTTGACCGGGATATTTTAGCCGTGTTTTTCACTGTAATCTGACCAACCCGGTGCCCAGGTCAACGGTGTTGGATGGACACATTTGGGTTAAAGGCGCAGAGCGGACGTTTGAACATACTGGACTTGTTCCATATATTGATTGATACGTGTACACTAGAATAGAATAGAGGAGTCTTGCACTCTCCAGATGGTTCCGGGTAGATCACCGACTCGCCAGGCGAGCTGGCCAAAGCCTGAGGTTTCTGCACACGAGTACCTCCATCAATGCTACCTGATGAACCAACCTCACGTGGGCCGGAACTTGCTACCCATGGTTCACAAACACGAGAGCGCCCACGAAAGAGCCTATCCTTTAGCCGTGCATTCGGTGTCGAGTCCAGAGATCTATGCCCGTCGCTCTGCCCGCTAGCCTCATCCCAAAACGCCCTAGCAGCGGTCGGTGGCTTGCGTCGAGAAAATGGATAGAGCGCGTCAAGGAGGTGTTCGTGATGGTCTGGACGCGAACAGGAACGGCCCGAGGGACCTATCAGGGGCCCTATCAGGAGACCATGTGGCCATCAGTCCCATCACCGGGACCCCCCCGCAGGCCCTGCCGCGCTATCGATGGCGGGGCCGTGCCAAGGGAACCGCTGGTCTAGATTCTCTGAAATGGTGATGTAGGGTCAGAATCAATATTGCCCAAAGTTGCAGTAGTCGGGTTCAAAGGTGAGCTGAAGCACATGGTTGTTGCATGAGGAGCTGAGACAGCTGAGCTCACGAGTTCTAAGAGTCAGTCGAATTCTACTTTCGAGTACATTCTGCCTCGTACTTGGTTATTCCATGCGATGTTGCTAGATGGCACTATCTCATGGTCGTCTGGCGAGTACAAAAAGGCAGCCAACGACCTGCAGTGCTCACGTCTTCTTCCCCATCAACTCATCATTCAAGCTCAGATCCACCATCGAACTCCATTTACCTATCACCTTCAATCTTCAAGAAATCCTCTCTTCTCCATTTAAGCCTAATCATGAGCGGCTCAGGAAGCTCGTCTGCCCCTGGGGCTCGGACCGACTTGATTGAAGACGCCAAGAACAACAAGAACAGCAGCTTGAACCCAGGGTACGTCTTCTAAATACTCTTCCTTTCATCCTGTGAACATGCTGACTGACCTTGCCAGTGACTGGATAGAAGCAGGAAGTACAAGGGAGTGGAGCAGTGGTTTCCTGGGCGTAAACGGCAATGCCAAATGGAGCTCTCTTTCTAGCAGCGTCCATTCTGACACGGCGTCTTTCAAGAAAGACTATGCCTTTGCAGCGTACCAAAAAGAGGCGTTCAAACTGGGTGGCGAAGGGCGCACTGTCATCGGCTTCCGTGTCCGCTCGCACTGGAACGATGATACCAACGGATGGTTCAAGGTCGTGGAAGGGGGCGTGGGCAGCTCCACGGTTACGATCGAGTTTTCTTCGTACAAGACCCGAGGATGTGACTGGAGTGCCGAGGCATGGTTGATTTGAGGCCTTCCATCTGCCTTTCTGCAGGACAGTCCGAGCTTTCTTCTTCTTCTTCTTCTTAACTCAATCCATTCATGCATCTTCATGAGCTATGCCGTCCATTGTTGAACCAACATCAGTGCACAATGTGAAACACAATGGTCTTCGTCACTCTTGAGTCTAGCCTTTGATGTTCAACGTCTGTCCGGTCGTGACAAACCACCACCAACAACTCAAAGTGCGTGCGCCTTGCCCTCGATTCCATATACTTTGTACAGTCTCATAGACATCCGGCACAAGACAGGCAAGATTTGTCCACAATGTAGCACCTGTTCTACATATAATGGGACATTGAAGGTACTGGTAACAGAACATCGATTGTAAGTTTGCGTTCACATTTGCTGTTGACAATCCGTTGCAGTAGGGCATTGCTCACTACATCACTAACTTAGTTCCGATAGAACAGAAAAGAAACCAGCGCCATTTCCGTTGCAAACATCCTCCAAAACCCTGTCAATAATCCGTGTGTATATCAATCCCCACGGAGATGCAGCTACTTGCCTCCAAAAGAGAAATCATCCGCCGGATTATGCTTCGTGGTGTCTTGTCTAGGGGTATCCAGATCTTCGAGAAGCGATTCAAACCCAGTCAAGGACACATTAGATAGACTTGGCAATGTATCTTCTGGTTGATCCTGAGCTTCGTTCCACAGGGCGTTGAGTTCATCGGAAATCCGCTCTGCTTCCGCTGGACTTATCGACTCGCCCCTGTTGATGTTGGTTTCCCATCGGGGAACCCTAGCATCTGGGATCCTGGCCTGGCTCGGCTCCTCTACCGTGGTTCTCGGCCGAATCATCTCCTCGGAAGACGCCTCAGACCTGCCTTCGCTGGAATCAAGTTTCCTTGTGAGCCACTTGTTCTCACGTTTGAGCTTGGGCTCTTCCTGTTTGACAGGTCCCCCGATGGGCGCATATGGGTTGAAGTTTCTTTCCTGAGGTTGAAAGCCCTGGAGTCTGTCCAATGGCACGGCCCGAACTGGCGTTGCGTTGCTCCGGATGTTCAAGTTGTTGTTATTGCTGCTAAGGTTGCTCCTGGGAAAGTTCTGACTCTGCTGCGACTGTATTCCCGGAGAAGCGTAGAAATTCTGGTAAAACCCTGCGTTGTAGTTATGGGAACCATTGCGTGGGTTGAGAGCTGTAGGGTTAGTTGATAACCTATTCCCATCAGAGGGACGCTGTATGCCGGGGCTGATGCTCCTCGGATTTCTATTTGGAGGTTCTGCTGATCCGTTGTTATGGAGGGTGGGTAATCCAGACCCATAGTTCCATGGTCTTCGCTGCGGACTGGCGCCTGGTCTGGCTCCTGGACCTTGGGACCCAGACCGGGCTTGGTTGGGGGATGGGTTCGTCGGCCTTGGGTTGCTCTGTGATCTCGGAGGCCTCTGGTAGTTGTTCAGATCCTTCTTGTCCCCCAACTTCCGCATGGTACCGCCGACATCATCCATGTTCACTGGGTCATTGCCCACGTACGCGTACCTCTCTAGCCCATCTCCGATGCCTATGGGATCTGGACTGATCCATCGACAGAGCCACGGCGCATAGTACCTGACGCCAACGCAATATAAGCCCGTCTCCGAGTCTTGTTCGTATCGGCAATACCTGTAGATACTCGATGCCTCCACGTCCGATCGACAGGCAGAATACGTCTTGGCTCCAAACGGGCTGTACTCATTCCACGAGATGAGACAGCCCTTGTCGTCTAATTCAAACAGGCCGTCAAACTCGTATCTGATGAGATCCTGCACGGGGTACTTGGCGATCTCTGCATTCTCTATTGTCGCAAGCCCTTCGTCCCCACGAACTCGACTAAAGACTTTGTCGCATGTCAGGCTTTGGCCCTCGCCTGCAAAGGTGCGACAAACCCGAATTCTTCCGGTATACAATGTGTCTCGCAACTTGGTCCCCCCATTCTTGGGAAACGGCTCAGTGGAAGCTCTCTCGACCACTTTCCGCACTCTGATACCGGCATGATCGTACACGTAGTACGTCATCTCAGGAGTACCAGCGTTGCAAATTTGCCTCGACGAAGCTCGCAGCTGATTGTTGTAGTTCCAAGATAGGAGAGGCACCCCTGGCATGGAAGTGACACATCCTGTGATGCCGTCTGGGCCGTCATACTTGAACGGCTCCATCACGTCTCCAACCTCGGTCCGTGAGAGTCGATTGTTGGTTTGGCTTGGAACAACCTTGCCCGAGACACAAGTGTCTACGAGGGCGCTGCATTCTTCGTAGAAGTACTTCCGACACCAGCTTGCCGCTTTGGCATCTCCAAGAGCTTCATGGGCCAGGGACACCACCCGATTGGCAAGATCATACTCGTAAGTCTCTCGATACGTACACAGAGAGCCAGGGGCATATGCTCCTGATGCGTCGAGCTGGCTGACGACGTTCGAGTCTTTGAAGCTCCTACCGACACCTGTCTGTTCACTAACCTGTTCTCTTCCCGTCGCCGACGTGAGCCTTCCCATGCCATCGTATGTATAAGAAGACTCCGCTTGTATCTGGGCGTTTCGGAAAAAGGCAATATCCTGGCCGATATCAACGGTATAGACTGTTCGACCGGAGCTGTCCAAAGTGTAGATTCTGTCCTGCAAGCGTTTCCCACCAGGCTGAATCCTGGTTTCGCGTACGATGTGGCCGGTCTCGTGATCTCGAAGCACGACCTCTTCCACGCCATTGCCGAGACGTCTCCTGATCCTGTGTCCATCTGCATTGTATTCAGCTCCTGTTTGGAAATGAATCCACTCAGAGCCAGTGGCACTCTTCCATTTGACCGTGAGAAGCTGGCCGAGCAAATCATAGCTGCTGACTTCCTCATCGCCTCGAGCGTTGACGAAGCAAGTGACACGGCCTTGAGCATCAATCCGGCTTTTCGTGGTCCAAGACTTCTCTTCTAGCTCCACGTTGCTCTTCCAATTCAAGATACCCTTGTAATCTTTGCCGATACTCTTGACAGTCTCTTCACAGTGGCCCTTGAAGTCGTACCTCGGGAAAGACACGATTCCAGACTGGTCTTGAATGTGGGAAAGCTGTCCCCGGAGATTCTTCTCTTTCGCATCTTCCGCAACCTCGCCGTAGACAAACCTCGTCGTAAGCTGGAATGGTGAATCCGCATCAGCCTGCCACACTTCGGTCTTGCGGCCTAGCCCATCGTAGCAGGATCTCGTGTAGACACCTTTGCTGTTCCACGCGAGGACAACTTGGTCCAATGCATTGCACAATGCGTGGTCTTGACCAGAATCCATTGAGCTGGTAAGAGTCTCCCTTCCCAACAAATCCGTCGACACGCGCTGCACCTCTCGCCCCAGCGCGTCAAAGTCCTTGAGACGGGTGCCCAATGCCCCATAGGAACACCAGGACGTAGCATTGAGGCCACCAGAGTCTACTGTCACGGACAAAAGCCTTCCAGTCGAGTCCGTTTGGACGACAGTCGGAGTATTGGCAAGACTCAGACAAGCCTGTAGAGCCCGCTTTGCTTTCGCTCGCTGCCCTGCGCTGGTATTAGCCTGTAGCTGCTGACTATGGTACCATCCTGGGTAGTAGTCTTCACGGGGAAGGTTTTGAAAATAAGACCCGACATGTTCGTCAGTGGTACAATCTTCGATACCGATCGTGTCAGTCTCGTCGTATGTCGCGCTCGACCAAGGACAGAAGACTGTTTTGGACCACGAGTGATCCGAATGCAACAGAGAAATCTCCCTGCCCAGGGGATCCAGGATCCTGGTCGTGTCCCATTTTGCAGTTGTTGCGTCTACACGGGTGAGGTGCGAGCCTGAGAAGAATGGGCGATAAGTGCGAACCACCTCTCCTTTGTTGTCTCGAAGGTTGAAGCCACCGATGGACCACTGCGGGGCCTGATGGTCCTGGCCGGCTTGAACCAGAGTGGCAGTGTAGAGTGTTTCTCCGTGACCGTCGAGGTAAGTGATGGCGATAGATATTGAGCTAGGTTCAGAATCGTTGGAGTGGAAATGACTGGTCCGAGCCAAAGTCGCGACGAAGTTGAGGCTGCCATCCTGTCGCGAGAATCTCGCAACATCAGCGATGACCCGGCTGGAGGCACCTTTGAGCAGCACGGAGGCAGAGGCTATAGGGTCTGTGATGAAGGCATCGACCTGGTCTTGGGAGAGCATTGCGTCTAGCCCTTGCAAAGTATCCCCAACAGACTCCCCAGGCTTACCCATCACAGCCGTGCTGACTTCGTGATCCAGTAAGCCATAGACCGTGTCCACAAAGTTGCCGTTGCAATCCTCTTCACGACTAGGCTTGAGCGTTGCATAATCCGTGGTGACCTTGGAAATGTTGCCTGCGGCATCTGTGATCTGCTTGGGGAAGAGATTGTACTTGTCGAGTGCCGTGACAGTTGAATTGCCAAAAAGATCGAGAGAAATCGTGGGCTGATAGAAAGACCGCCTAGCAGCCTCGAGTTCCTCCGGGTTTGAAGCTGCGTATAATGCTTTCCCACCAGGTCTCCACCACTCGTTTTGAGCAGGATCCAGCTTTTTGTAGCCGAGCGATGCTTCTGTGAAGGATAGTTCCTCGGTGTCGAGCTTGCCCCTGACATCATCTGGTATCGAAAATAGGGCCGACTCCGATGTGTCCGGCGACAGCAACTGATAATGGACATCACCCACTGAGAACAAGTCCATCAGACCAAGCTTCAGTGTCTTTGTCAATTGACCGTTGCGCAGGTAGCTTCTGCTTCTCCCCAAAAGCACGCAGCAGGACAACGCAGGCTCCGTATCGGCCTTGGAATGACTGACCCACGGCCGATCTTGCAGTGCGGATTCAAGAGTACTCTTCAAGTGAGCAAAGGGCATGTCGGCCTCGAGTTTGACGTTTCGCACCGCCACGCGGCTAGTCTCCGCGGCTTGTGGGAGTTTGAGGTTGTAGCTGTCATCGGTGACAGCATTTGTGTAAATGACACTCGAAATCTCGACCGTTGTTTCTTCCTGCCATTGACGGACTTTAGCGTTCAACGGAAGCGATGAGAAGTGTGCTTTGGTGATTGATCGTCCATAATTTATAGACGCTGACTGTGTGGGTTGCCCAAACTCGTTATGACTCAAAACACACTGCCGAGTCACGCGGTGATCAATCATTTGCCGCTCGGAGCAAATGGATACACTCTCTCGGAAATGCACCTGAATAACAAGCTTCTGATGTTTGGTTGCAGGCTGCTTCGTCAGAACATCATAAGAGGTCCATGTACCCGAGTAAGGAATATGTTGTACCAGTGTTCCGTCATCCGAGTACGTCTCCTCCAGCAGAGGTTTGCCATGGAGAGCCTGGCACGCTACTCGTCTGCTTTGCTCATCGTAAGCTGCGGCTCCCAGTAACCTCACTGGGGCGGGTCTCAGTGAGCCCCAATCGTGGGCGTCCGAGAGATCATCAGCATCCTTGATCGGGGTGTTTGTGTGGAACCATGTCTTCTTATGCATTGGAGGACGACGAAAGTCTGAACTGCTGGGGCTGGAGCCAGAAGCTTGACCAGCGTGGAAGCACTCGGTATCCCATTGCTCCACCATCCTGAAGCCACAGAAGCGCTTCTCCTCAGTATCATAGTCGCCCTCGTGATATGCATATCGCGTGGAAGTGGTGTCCCCCCGGAGAAGGTCCTCGTCAGTCACTTCGTGGACACAGTGAACAGGGAAGGGAAGCTTTGTCTTCCAAGGCTTACCCGACTGCTTGTCATCCTGAAAGTAAAAGGTCGATGGACGATAGACCACTTTGGTACGCCGTCCATACCCATTCTCATAGGTCTGTAGCAGGTGCGGTTTCTGTCCTTTGAATAAATCAAGGTAGCGGAGAGAAGAGTCACCACCGCCGGCGTAGTTTGCGCCAGTCCAGCACAAACATGAAGTACCATTTCCAAACAGGTCCATGATTGAAATGTTGCTCGCGTTATTTAGAGACGGGAAGTTGGTAATCTTGCCTCGCAGAGTCCATGAATTCCCGGACTGGTTCGTGTACATGACTACACCACCTGTCCGAGGGAAGTACATGAGATCACTGGGGCCATATCCGTCCAGATCAGCGAGGGTAATACGAGTGGCATCGAATTCGTCATTTACACTCATCCATGGACTGTTGTGCATGCGTACCTCGTTTCCAAAGCGACCATAGCCCAAGTTTGGCCAGTACACCACTTGGCCATTGGACACACGGACAAGATCTGCGAGACCATCTCCCGTCATGTCAGCAAATTGGATGGACGACTTGCTGCCATCGGCAACTCTGATTGAATTTCTTTGAGCCATGCGGACACGCGTCCAAGGACCAAAGCCCTTGGTTGATAGACTTTCGTGCCATGCGAGCCTCGATTGATTACTCTCCAGCAACAGGGCATCTTTGAATCCATCTCCGGTCAGATCTACACGCTTGACACTTGGGTCATTGAAGTTGACAGCGGGGATAGACTTGAAGGCTTCGAAAGCGTGCCACTGTGCGTCATGGTAGGGGTAGAATCCAGTTGGATGCCCCTTCTCGTTGGTGGTAATCAGGTCCAGGTCGCCATTGCGGTCGAGGTCCTCGAAGAACTTGTCATGAGGAAACCGACCCAATTGGGATCTGAGCAACTTGGACTGGCCAAGCCGAGCCTCGCCCTCAAAGGAGCTCTGATTGTCTTGGAACGCCATGGTTCCATCCGACCTTTCAAGCAAGAGTCCCGGCGAGCCACATCCATCCAAGTCGACCCATTGGCTTTTCAAATACTTGGATCCTGGCAAAGTCTCCAGCTTTGACATCTTGAGCTTCTTGAGAGACAGGCTCTCCAGTTCAGGTGCGCATGAATATGTGAATTTGGAGGGAGGTAGACTCTGGCTTTGGATCAGCCCTGACGAGTCCTTACTATGCAAAAACGTTGTCGCCCGAGTGAGGTATGATGCAGCTGCATTCTCAGTGTATGTGAAGACCTCGGAGCTAGCTAGATAATCCGGGACGCCCAGTTCATCTGGAAAGTGATGAAACATCAGAACCCGGCGGCACAGGCGGTAGTATCTGACTTCAAATCCCGAGATGCATGTCGAGAATGGGTCTGCACGTACGGGCCAGTTCCGTGTCTCACGAGTCGAAGGAGCTTGATCATCATGTTCTCCGTAGTCGAGCACAACTTCAAACAACCAATCTTGTGAGACATCCGGCGCGAAAGGTTTCCATGTAGACGGGCTGCGGCAAGGGTTCTGGTTGCCGTAACGAATAGACTTGAGATACCTTGCCCGGGTACGACATTCAGGGTCACGATTCTCCTCGCAAGCTTTCAAGCTCTCGGGAATCCCGTCCAGTCCTTTGTTATCCTCTGGCTTGTACAAATTTGCAGTCGCGTTACCACTGGAGTCGTAAGAGTAGCACGAGAGCCAAGAGAAAATGTCACTTGCACCACCCTTGCCTGCCGATGAGCATGACACCCGAGAATTGTCTGTGAAGCCATATATCTTGACGGAATTTGACGGATCGGTGATCTTCCACCAGCAGTCACTTGCGTCCGTAGTACAGACCCAATGCTCGATCCTGTCGTTCTCGTCGATGGAAGCCAAGTACTCCTGCACATTGTAGGTTTTCTTGGGTTGACTGCTCGATTCCCATTCAGACTCGAGCGTCTTCTTCCCACCGTTCTTGATAACGAGATCCTTGGAGCCCCAGATGAAGGTGTCCTCATCCGTGTAAGACGGTAGTCGCTTCGACGTCTTGCGGGAAATGCAATCATTGTCCATATTCCAACCCACGCCAAATGCTCCATTCCCGCCAGCCGAGTCGTAGGCAATAGACAGAGCTGGGCCGGTACCTGCACGACCTGGGGTGGTTCTGATGGGCAGACTGAGGTTTAATGTCCCAGTGTTTGGGTTGACACCAAAAACCTCTTTTGAAGATCGCAGCGTTCCGCCGCCAGCAGCTCGCCGGCTGGTCGCTGCTACGGGTGCAAGGAACTTGGTGCCTTGTGAGGATCCCGCATTTTCGGCAATCTGCATGCCGCCATGGGATTTTGGGTCTCCATTCCCGGCGGCCACAGCCTCATGGCCGGAGTGAGGATTGGGACGCCTGTCGACGAGACTCGGTGCCATCTTGCATGCAATTGGTAGTCGCCGGTATTATTGACTGAATTTCTTGATATCGCTTCTTTGCCTTTGATGTTCTGGTTGGGAAAGCTTCAATGGATGCGAGCAAGAGAAGTTTGGGGTAGCATATAGTCGGTCATCTTCCAATCTCAGGTGCATTGCTCAGTACATGTACTGGGCCGTACCTCGTAAGTACCTCGACTCTCATGTATGATTCCACTCACTAGACCCAAAGACACCCTGGCCGGCCCGTGTGGGGGAAGGTGTAGGCGATGATACCAGGGTCTAGAGGAAGCTGAAAGCAGTTCGTGCACTACCGACGCCACCAGGGTCCAGCACGAGCTGAAAGAAGTCCAGAAGCGATCGATTTGATGGCGGCTGTGGTGAAGATACCACCTCAGTCGGTGGGAATGCGAGAGTCAAAATGGAATGGAATAAGACAATAGCGGCAAACCAATGCATCCATCCCAAACAGTCTCCGTGTCGGTCAGCTGGGTTATGCTGATGGAGTTGGCGTGAGTCTGGAACGAGGTGGCCATGTATCAAAGCAAGATGCAGTCACTAGCTCAATTCGGAGTAAAGTCTAGTTGTTTCCTTCTAGACCGGTGAAGCTACATTTAGTTTACAGCTCACGCGGGAACGCCTCGCGTTTCTTCGAGAGCGTCTTGGTGTCGACATCCAAATGGTAGATGAGAGGCATTGCGACAGCATCACAATTCACTCGCGTCATCATCCCCGTACGAGGTTGCCGCCTCCTTAGAAGTGAAGGCTAATTATGATTATTGTGGACTGCCTATTTCGAGCGGTCTGAAGGTCATACTCAAGTGAATTAATCCTTTGTGAATCAGGACATGATTTACATTCGTAACCCATCTACGTCGGTGAAGACGTGCCACACAGGAAGACGTAAATTGTAAATCACTTTGTATTTCCAGGTGATTGGACATTGATTTTTCAGGTACTGTGCCGGGACTGACAAAGTGAATTTCATGAAAAGCTAAAAGAAATTCAGACCTGAATCAAATATAGTGCCAGACTCAATATGAAATTCAAGTCCTCCTGTCCGTTCTGACCTAGATCCTAGTTGCCCGGCTTGAGAGTCAACGTGACCAGCTTGTCATCGCTGAGGAAAGGCTTCAGCCTTGTCTTCAGCTCGCTAGGTTGCCTCCAAGACTCAGCAATTAAGAACTGGTATGCATTCGCAGCACCAGTGTCCATCTCAAACTTGTAGCTGATGCTCTCTCCTGGCTGGACCACAAAGCCTTGAGCCCCATCGGCAGGCTGAGTGGACGCTTGCCACCATATCTGGCCGCCTTGGGTCTCCATGATGACTTCTAGCAAAGGGATCTTGTCAATGTTGATAGAAGGAGAGCTTGCTGACGTCGTGATAAGACCCTGGACGTCTACCGGAGCGGGAGGCTTGGCAGCGGGCTCATCTGCAGTGGTTTCTGGGGGGGCTGATGTTGTCTCCGTGGGAGCGGATGTTGTTGGCGCTGATGGCTTCGCCCCCCTCAGAGCATCCAGGAGCCTTTTGCCCTTTGAGCCAGCCTTTTCTGGTTCTTTCTCCTGGGCAGGGGGGGTCTCTTTCTGTTTGGAGCCTTCTTCGGATCCAGGACCGACTGTAGGCTTAGAGCCAGCAGGGGGCTTGTAGTACGAGTTGGTCTTGCCGTTGATCTTGTTGTGGCGGAACATGTTGGCTCCCGTGGAAGCAGAGCTAAACCTGAACTTTACGTAGCCGAAGCCAAGGGGGGCGGGAGGTAGCTTGTTGTTGGTACCTGTCAAGGTGAAGATGGACTTTTCTTGAAGAGCCTCTCCCACGGCCGGAGTCAGCTTCCAGTCAAGCTCACAGACTGGCGGCGCAAC
The DNA here is from genome assembly GCA_003693505.1 of Pseudonectria foliicola. Lineage (NCBI taxonomy): Eukaryota > Fungi > Ascomycota > Sordariomycetes > Hypocreales > Nectriaceae > Pseudonectria > Pseudonectria foliicola. Next base: position 19,054 of record QUZD01000055.1, on the reverse strand, counting down.
GCCAACGGCTGAGGTGGTAACCTTGGGCTTTATACCCAACAGTTCCGGGAGCGGCATCTTCAAAGCGGGATGGATCGTGACGTAGTTTGGGTCATTGGCCAGCCTAGTCATGCTTGTGTTAGCCCTCATGGTGACGCGGACACTTCTCATATCGAGCAAACGACTTTATGAGGTTGACTCACTGTTTGTGGGACACGTTGGCCAGAATGTTTCCCCATCTGTTGATGACGGGGGACGAGAAATCTAGCTCACCCGCTCCAGGATAGGTGAACTTTGCAGAAACATTGAGATCCTGCTCGAGATCCTTGGGAAGCTGATCAACACAGCGCTCAATGTTCTCGGTGAACCACTTGCGGATGTTTTCGTCTTGCTTGTCCGGTGTGGTCATGTTCTCATGGATGGTTGGATCCTGCGTGACCACTACGTTGCCCTTGGGATTGCCGTCGCGGCCTTCACCTTTCACAGCCCATTTCATAGTGCCTCCCTGGATGCTTTCCAGCTCGAGGGATATGTCCCAGTTCAAGTAATACTTGTATCTGTGAGATCACTATTAATACATGAATCGACAATGTCACGTCTTCATCACAGAGACGGGGGGGAAGCATGGACCTACTTGAGACGCGCAGTTTGATCTCCATTCGCAAAGCTGGAATTCTTTGCGTGTACTTGATCAAACTCGTACTCAGTATAACCGTGCACGTAGATGGTTCTGCCACCAAGGTCCCAACTAACTGTCACCTTGCATTTCGCTGATGGCAAGTTGTGGTTAGTCACATACGTACTTGATCAAGTGGTCGATAAGGATGAATCGACTTACATTGATGGATGAGCTTGGCGGCATGTCCAGACTCCCAGACATTGACATTCTGGTTCGTTTGGTGCGGCTTTTCGAATACGTAGGTGGCACACTCCTTGCTTCCTGGCTCGGAGGAAGTAGGAACCATCCGGACAAACTTGAAGTACGGGTCGTTGCTAGACTTTTCGAAATTTCCAACCGAATACTTCCACTCCGTGTGGTAAGCACCATCTTTCATGCTGTAGGTCTCTTTCAGGTTGACCACTTCTACGGCCTGGTTGAAGCGGTACAGCCGGGGAAGAAGGTGCTTTTCGAATAAGAGTGTGTAGCTCAGAGCAAAGGTGCCGTCGATCCCATCGTCTCCGGCGTTGGATCTGGGCGGCAGGACAAAGTTGCCCGTCCACGGTATGGCCAAGGTGGATGGAGGTTTCCGGTCGTCAACCATCTCGCACCAAAGCAAGGAATTATAGCCGGTGCCCTTCAGGTTGGTCTCGGCCTTCTCAACACCTTTTGTGGCGCTGATGTAAGGGTACGTCTGCTGATGCAAGAAGGTCGGCGCTATCAAACAAAGCCAGTCAGTGAGTGAACGCAGGAACACCGGGTCGGAAACGGCTGGTTATGCGGGATTCTGTTCGCAACCAAGAGTTTCTCTTGTACATGATACTCACCATAGGTTGCTCCAGGCGTCTCGCGATCATCTAAAAAGTCGGCATTAGCAATCGAGCACCACTTTGATCAACCACGACGGAGGACCCTACAGTTCTCACTTGGCAGCTGGAACGTGACATTCAGAGTGGAACGACCGGCATCCTCCTGATCGGTTGCCCAGGACTGGAGGGTGCTTTTCAACACATCCCACAGTTTCTTGTTGTAGCCAATAGCCTTCCATTCCTCGACGGTGAGATGCTTCTTCGACTCTTTGTCCCAGATGAGAGAGTACTTTGGGTTGGGCTCGTTCCATTTAGCCGCTGAGTAGATATTAGTTTCTATCGAATCAAGCAAGGACCAAGCATGTGGGTTGACCTACTGCTCAGCTGGGCGAACAGACGCTGCACGCTGTAGTCGCCAGGATAATTGTAAACACGGCCATTGACTGTGCATTTACGTCTGGGGAGCTTCCCATCTGGCATCGGCACTGGCTGCCAGGTCGGTTCATGCGTGGTGAGATCGACCGGAATCGCGAGCTCCCATTTCTCTACATCAGCCTGGGCTGTGCCAGTGCCCGTGGCGATGTAGCCGCTGGCAAATCTGCACGAAACGTCAGAATATGTGCTCTCCTGGTATTCTTTGGGGGTTCTGCAGGCGGAAATACGAACCGCATCTGGAAGTAGACTGTCTTGGCCAGAAGCATGTCTTCTTGTCCTGGGATGATGATGCGAGGAGGATCGAGTTGGATGTCAATGATCTCACCCGAAGGCCGATCCCACTGAACTTGACGGAAGTCATCATTGTGGTCCCAGATTGTCTGGAAGTTCTTGTTGAGAATTCGCTCAGTGAAAGCAACGACCTCATCCCAAGAGCCTCCGCCACTCTCCAACTTTACATTGAGACGAGATTCAACATCGGGGTCCATAGCTGCTGGGGTGTGTGTGTTTGAGGTCTAGGGTAGTTGGAGTTGCCAGGCAAGTGTTGATTGGGAATGTGGAAGATGTTCAAAATCGCCCAAGGCCCGGATCCAGGCTCCTACCCCGTACTCTTTTATGGGAAAATCTCAGCTCGAGCATGCACGGATAGCCATTGGATACCGTTAGCATTGAGAATGGTCACAGCCGCCAGATCTTTGTCTTGTATCCGTACATGAATTCAAAAATGCCGTGCAGATCCTCGTGGTCCAGGCGCAAGAACGGACGGATATGCGACCTAAGACTGGTCGAGCCAAGCCAGGGAGTCACCAATCACACGTAGCAAAGACGTATTGCAAGGCAGAGCTGAAAGTCAACGGGCAATGCATGCAGTCTTGTCATGCCGAGGAGGCGGAGACGGGTGAGAGTGGCTGATGCCATTCGCAGGAGAGACCCTCGGGTCTAAACACCACAGTGATAGAACAAGGGGAAACGAGAGTTGGAGACTAGTGGTGCTTTGTCTCAGTAGTTCCAGCATGCACATGCGCACGTGGACTGCGGGCCGGAACGCTGTTCTCTTCCCAAATCCTGGTGCGCCACTTGTTCAAGGGGGGTTCTTCAGCTTCGCCATGAGGCCATGAGCTTCCCCATGAGCTTCCCCATGAGCATCTTCACTAGCTTCCCCACCGGCGCGTGCCGTACCGTGGGGAACCAGACCCGTTCCAGATGAAGCGCCTGTTGGCTTCGAGGCGGGCTAAGCAGGGTTCGTCCGTGACTTGCAGGATACATGGCGGTACATTCACCCATAGAGTCTCCTCCATCAGCCCAGGCTATTGGGACCGTTACCCTGGTTGGCCCTCTTGCATCCTGCTAGAGCAAGATGAGGCATTCGATAACGCATGCGCTTACGGCGCAGACCCCCTTCTGCTTCAGCCCACCACAGTAAACTGCTCCTTACCGTTCTAGGGCGTTCAGCCGGCCTTTCTCAACGCCTCGCTCCAAATGCCCGGTCCTGAGCAAACCATGGGCATTGCCATTGTGCAAGTGAGGCAGGGTAGGCAGCTCTACTGGGTTCGAGTCTTGGCCAGACCGCAATCCAGAACTCAGCTCGTTTTCTGTGTGAAGTCGGGGCAGAAAACTTGGCATGCAATGATGTGTATTTGATCACAAACTTCTGTGGGTGAGGGACGAACCCGTATGTCTCCTCCTCTTCAAGTTCTCTCGTCTGGGTCTATTCCCCTCTCCAATCAAGGTCTGCGAGATTCCAGTAAGAGACACAATTCATACTGCACCAACTCTCAAGTCCATCATCTGGATTGTCACATTTGCTAAATTTTCAGATACCTACCTCCATAATGTTACAAACCGCCCAGATTCAATCCATCTCCACAGCGCTGGCGCAGGTGGCCAAGCTATCTCCTGGCGAGAAAGAGGGCCTGTATACGAGGCTGTGGGAGAAGCAAGATATTGAGCTTCTGGCAAATGAGCTCGAGGAGAACGGGCCTGATGAGAATATCTCCTTGGCGAGAATCAACGCCGTATTGCTGCTTCGGAAGATCCTTGGTGTCAAGGGTATTGATATACCCTTTGCACTCAATGTTCTACTGCACACGCCTGAGCCAACACTGCAAGCCGTCGCCAAGACTCACTTCGACACCCGTCAATCTCTATCGGACAAAACCGACCCCGAGGTGCTGTCCGCATGGCAAAACTTCCTATACCTGGTGGAGCCCACAGCTTCCATTCACTTTGTTGCTCGCACCCGTCTCTTACCACTGGAAGAGGATATCACGGCTGCAGTCATTGCCCTGCTCGAGGGTGCCTTGCAGGCTGGCTTCAACGTAATCCAGGACCCGACGCGGAATATTCTGGATGTCACCAAGCTGGCCAAGTCTGACTACGACAAGGCCTTGCCATTCGTGCAAGCATGGCGGCGCCTCAGCGTCTTAACCAGCGTCCCAAGAGAGTTGATATCTTTACATCGCTCCGGCCTCCACTCCGCCAGTGCTATCGCGGCCATCTCCGTCCAAGAATTCACAGTGAAACTGTCATCGCAGGGACTGGACGCAGAGAAGGCCTCCAAGATTCACAATCACGCATGCGCCATTACCGTCAGAAATAGACAGTCTTGGGCATTGTTGCTTTCATCTCGAACCGAACAACTCCCCCCAGCTTTGCGCCAGGCAGTGGCGCGGCCCAAACAAACCACTTCTACCAATGAGAAGAAGAGCAATGGCCAGCCGAAAAGCGAGGTCGGTCCTGTGGACTATGTCACCATGTTCAAGGAGAGGTACTACTTTGACTGCACCAGTTGTCAATCAGTGCTGAGTCCGGCCGCCTATCTAGCCGACTTGATTCACTTCCTCGATCTCCAGCCTCTGGATGGGTTGAAAACCATGCTGGGGAAGCTGCTGGAGCGCAGGCCGGACCTTGTCGAGATTGAACTGTCCTGCGACAACACAAACACCCTCATTCCTTACGCAGATGTAGCTATCGAGGTCATGGAGTCGTATCTTTTCAAGTCCTACTCGGAATCGGCGCCGGGAGTTGTTCAGACTGGATCCGAATTAGACACCAACACCAATACGCTGGGGATACAAAGTCGGAATTTTGCCATGTACGATGAGCTCTTTGCGGACATTTCATATCCCATGAACGCTTTCCCGTTCAACCTCAGCCTGCAGACTCTTCGATTTCTGCTCAAGGCTCACGGGACAACACTCAGGGATATTCAGCACACTTTTTGTTCCGCGCACCGACTTCTTACAGATTTCATACCACCTTCTGCGGGTAATGACTACTCTGAATCACTGCTTCAGACGGCGGATCGGGTTCTGGAAACAGTCCAAGCATGCGAGATCCTTGGACTGCAGGAGGAGGATCTCGTCTGCTTCGCGCATGAGAAGTTTGTCAGTCTGGATCTTGCGCGACACATTAGCTCCTCGGTTGCATCGATGAGCGCGGAAGAGTATACGGCCAACGCTGTCGGCTATGCCGGTTGCGCAAAGTATTGGGGCTATGAATCCGAAGATCTAATGTTGGACATGTCAGACAAGAGCCTGTCTTCGGTCGCGGAGGTTCTTGAAAGAGCCAGTATCACGTACAAAGACCTTATCGAGCTCTTGAAGACCAACTTCATGGCGCGACGCCTCATCATCACTTCAAAAGACGGTTGCCAGGGAATCAAGCAGGACATTGACGACCTGCGGCTTCGATCATCCGTTCTCGTCAACAATAATGGTCAGCTTACACCCGACATCTGTGACGACCTACAGGTGTTCATCAGGCTGCAGAGAAAGTTGAACATGTCGACGGCCGATCTTGACATTGTTCTTACTTCCCTTTGCGACTTCAAATCCAGCAAGACATCTGGACTGTCGAAGCGCACGATTCTCGAGCTCGCCGCTATCGTCGAGCTTAGGAGACTGGCCCCTAAGGTCTCTTTCGAGGATCTCTGCTGTCTTTGGAGCAGCATTGGTAATAGGGGACCTGGACACTCCATTTATGAAGACCTAGTCTCCCAGCCCCAGAGCCAGAAGGGAGACCATCTGACAGCACCCACATACAAGTTTGAGTCTTCCACGGAGATTGCGGCGATACTTGGAATGGAAACCATTGAGTACGAGAACTTGAGTGAGCAATTGGGCCTCAAGTCGGTGTTGCAACTGTCCCTTGACCATCTTTCACGGCTATATGGTTGCAGCGTCCTCTGTCGCCTACTCAAAGTTGACTCTTCGGATCTACCTCTGATTGCGTCGTCGCTCAAGTTCGAGCTGAGCACAGAGGGTTCATTCGAGTGTCCCACCGTTGTCTTGGACATTTTTACAGAGTGGGCCAAGATCAAGAAGGCCATCAAGAAACCCAGTTCCACTCTGGCGAGGCTTGCGCCACTGAAGAACGCATCTGCACCGGCTCTTGTGAAGGATGACTTTGGGACCAGAGCCCTGGAACTTGTCCGTCAAGCTCAGACTCTGGCTGTGGGGACGTCCTACACCAGAACGGTGCGCATCTTGGGAGAAATGTTCGTTAATATCGACCCCCGAACAGTACAGAGTGCCGCCGAGGAGTTTCAGCTCGCAGCTTGCTTGGAGCATTGTGCCAATCTCAAAGCAATGGCTTCCTCCCAGAAGGTCAGCTCCTGGGATGGTTTCTTCTCCCCCTTGACGCCAGGTCTGTACCATTTTGAGTTCACGACAGAGGTTCCCTATCCCTCTCTACGCATCAACGAAGTTACAGTAGAACTCACAAGCACTGGAGCCGACAAGTACTCGGGCAAGGTGAACATTGACACGACTGCTTGGGTGTCGATCAGGTTGGATGTTGTACCTACGAGTGCATCGTGGTCCATCGACTCGTCGGATACAAAGGCGTTTCCAAGTGCTTTGTTCTGCCACAGGAAGGTCTACAATACTTTGGTCTCCCTGATGACCATCTTTGAGGGAGCGACCGCTCTTTTTGCGGACATTCCGCTCACTGAAGATGAACTCCGGGCCACAGGACATACAATCTATCGCTCATCAAAGTCATTGAACAAAGGGGAGGCAACAACGCCTCTTTTCAGCGAGACAGGCTTCAATTTCTCCCGTATCAAGGCTCTGGCTCAGTACGCAGAAGTGCGAGGGTCAATTCCCATGGACAACCGCGCGAAAGTTCTGGATTTTCTGAGCGGCGTGAAACCGTCCGATATTTCGGTGGCTGAGTACTTATCCCAATCGACCGGTTGGCCTCTGTTGCATTTACAAGAGCTTCTCACACATCATTACCCAGGGCAGAAAGATGATGCGCTGTACCGGATCCTCCGAAACCCGGCCATCATTCAGAGACTGAGCGTTGCTATGGAGTACCTTCTCAAAATCAAGATCCCCGGCGTCGACGGTGATACTTTCCATGATCTGGCCCAGCCATTGAGTGCTGCCGTGGCGTCGTCGACGGCTTCTAAAATTGTTGACTCCCTTTTGAGTTTGAACCGGCGAGGCTCTACCTCATCTGCCGAGCCCCTGAAGGCTGCTGCTGTTGCCATCCGCGAAGACCGACGCAAAGTTTTGGTTTCCTACATGACCAAGCATGCAGTGCTCAAGCCCAAGAAGGAGGTTCGCGATGCAGATAGCCTGTTCGAGTTCTTTCTGATCGATGTGAACACGGGTCCAGCGACCGAGACTTCCAGGATCGCACAGGCCATTTCCACCATCCAATTATACGTGCAGCGCTGCCTTCTTGGACTGGAGGAGAGTTTTGGAGTTTTGACAGAAGACGTGCAGAGCCTCAAGAGTGACTGGAGGTTCTTTCACAAATACACAACATGGGAGGCCAACAGGAAGGTCTTTTTGTTCCCCGAGAATTGGATCTTGCCCAGTCTCAGAGACAACAAGACGGAGCAGTTCAAGGCTTTCGAAAGCGCGGTCCTCAAGAACGATCTCACCGAGGCCAACATCAACTCAGCCATTAAGAACTACGTCTACTCGGTCGATTCCATTGCCAATCTCGAGATCCAGGCCTACCTATGGGACAAAGGGGAGAATGGGAGCGGAAAGTTCCACTTCTTTGCCCGGACCAGAAGCGAACCGTACCAGCTGTTTTATCGCACTCTCGAGATAAAGCTCTTTGCTGGCGAGCGGTTGTCCTACTGGAAGCCTTGGGAGAGCATCGACTTCGATCTGACAAGCCAGCTTGTAGAAAACAATGGCGAAAAGGTGCGCGACCCTGGCTGCTACCTCATACCCGCCCTGGTCAATGGTCGTCTGTTCTTGTTTGCTCCAGAGATTGTCTTGAAGAGCAAGCCGCCGGGCTATGTGCCCGAAACATCGGTGCACGACATGGCAACAGACAAGAGTATGTTGAGCAAGAGCACCATGAACTCCCAGAGCACTTTGACCAAGTACTGGGAGATCAAGATGGCTTGGATCGAGCAACGGGACGGCAAGTGGTCCAGCCGATCTGTATCCGGAGACTCGCTGCTGGTGGACTCCAGTACGAACAAGGGGCTTCCCAAGCTCGGATCCTTCCGATTCAGGCTTCGAGCCAGGAACAAGGACCAAATTTTGAAGCGCAAGCCGATACAGCTAAGCAGTAATTCAGAGGCTGGTACCACTCCTCCGCCTGCGGCGTCCAGCTCCAGCTCCAGCTCCATCTTCAACATCGGCGTCGATGGCTTCCTTGTTCTGGATGTGGAGTGCTGGAGGAATTCTGACAATACATATCAATCGGACCACCTCGGGCAGTTTGAAATGCGCGACTCGCAGCTGTGCGCTTCCACGTACACCCCGGCTGCTTTTGAGAATATCAAAATCCCAAAATGCTTGCCGACCAGATTTTCCAAGCTCGTTTGGGACAAAACCACCAAGGCCGAGAATGGAAACTCGACCTTGCCGCCATACGAGATCGTGGAGCACACAGCTCAGTGGGACAACAAGGGGGAAGAACATCCCTTGCCAATTCAACCTCTACTCATTCACGTCCAAAACGAGGAACCGTCCGAGTCGCCGGACAAGTCCATGAAGTGGACACTCTCCTTTGACAACACTCAATACTCTCGTCCTCTGGGGCTGGTCGTCGACGTGTCGACGCCGAGTACGGGGCCGAAGACGTACTTTGCAAGGCCACCTACCAAGGAAATCGGGTTGCAGGTCAAGTCAGAGACTCTCAGCGGGACGGGCGACATTGTCGAGATGAATCACCGCCTTTCCAACCAGCTTGTCAGCGCAGCCAGCCTCGACAGCGGCATCGGCGCGATTTACAACGTCATCACGGCCAATGTCGGGGACAATGACGCCTTTGGTCTGTACGGAACCAACATCTTCAACGAATGCTTCGATACCAACTCCATCTACAACTGGGAGCTCGGGGTACATTGCATCCTATACGTGGTCGAACAGCTTCAGTCTACCCAGCAGTTTGACCTGGCCCTGCAGTACGCAAAGCTAGTCTTCGATCCTACCATCAACGGGAGCGACATGAGCAAGTGCTGGCTGTTCCCGCCCTTTGCCAGCGGATTCTTCACTGCGTCTCAGTCGACGACTGATCTGCTAGCATCATTGAAGAGCGCGCAGTCTGGCCGTCTGTCCTTTACCGATCTGGCTGTGGCCGAATGGCGAGGCAACCCCTTCAATGCGCATAGCATTGCAAGAAGTCGTCCCATTGTCTACATGAAGCGCATCGTTCTCAAGTACATTGAGCTATTGGTAGCTTCTGGAGATGTCTTGTTCCGCCAAAACTCGAGAGAGTCGCTGCCTCTGGCTCTGCAAAAGTACATTGAGGCTGGGCACGTCTTTGGACCGGCGCCAGTACGAATCAACAGTTCGGCCAAGCGGCCCGGAAGATCCTTCAAACAGCTGTCCAAGGGGCTTGACTCATTTTCCAACCTCACTCTTGACATGGAGCTCGAGTTTCCCTACTCGTGCCTACAACGAGGCCATGGTCTGAGCGAAGAGGTGAAAGAAGCCCCCTCTACGTACGGCTTGCCGGGCATGCTTTCGACCACCTATTTCTGTGTCCCTCAGAACCCTGATCTCGTCAACGTACGAGCTCTGATTGATGACAGGCTTGCCAAGATCCGGAACAACCAGGACATCAATGGACAGGTGTCCGTCATGCCGCTCTTTGATCCGCCTATCGACCCGGCAGCCTTGGTACAGGCTTATAGCGCTGCTGCGGCAGGTGGTGGCCAGGTGGCAGTCGCCCTCAAAGAACTCACGCAAAGTCTTGGCGAGTACCGGTTTTCTGTCCTGCTTCAAAAGGCGTATGAGATCAATAGCGAGCTCCGAAGCATGTCGGAACTATTCCTATCCGCCAAGGAGAAGGGTGACGCCGAACAGTTGTCGAGTCTCAAGGCGCAACAAGAGACGACGATTGCGACCCTGAGTCTGACCTCTAAGAACCTGCAAAAGGAAGAGGCCACTAAGACTTTGCAGGTTTTGAAAGACAATCGCCAATCTGCCGAATCTCGTCTCAAGTTCTATCTGTCTTTGATTGGCGAGTCTAACAAGGCCTTGCCCAAGGCAGGGACAGATTGGACCGACACCCAGCAAGATATCCAGGAGCCTACTAAAGAAGACGATCTCAGAATGTCGCCCGAGGAGAAGATGGAGTTTGAAAAGGCCGAAGAGTCTGCGAGTCTAGGATGGAAGGCTACCATTCTTGACACGACAGCTTCCACTCTCATGGCAATTCCCAACATCACCACCCAGACTCAACCCATGGGCGTGGGCATGTCGCTGAAGATTGATGCTGAAAATGCCGCCAAGAGCCTCATGGGTGCTTCGACTGTCCTCAAACTCAAATCTCAACTGACATCTGATGAAGGGTCTCGGGCATCGAGAAAGTCCTTGCTCAAGAAGCAATTGCAGGAGCGCAGGCTTCAGGCCAACATGGCCGGACGTGAACTAGTCAACCTCGACAAGCAGATTGCTGCTCACGAGGCTCGTATTTCCACATGCGACTCTGAAATCAAGACCCAAGAGACCACGGTACGGCATGCCACTTCAACGGAGACATGGCTCAAGAGCAAGTACACCAATCGGGAATTGTATGTCTGGCTGGAGAGTTCTGCTCGCATTCTCAACTTTGAGCTATACTCCCTCGCCATTGACTTAGCCAGAAAGGCGGAGAGGGCTTTGCGATTCGAACAAGGAAACTTTACCTCGGCCACCATCATCGACCCCAGGGGCTACTGGAATAGTAGCCAGAATGGCCTGATGACTGCTCATAGCCTGCAGCTGGCCTTGAAGAAGCTCGAGCTTTCCAACATGGAACAAAATCCGACCGAGATGGAGATCTCCAAGAACATTTCTCTCAGGCAGCTTTCCCCGGCTGCTCTGCTAAGTCTGCGGGCTGAGGGCAGTGTACAATTCTCCCTTCCCGAGGTTATCTACGACTTGGACTTCCCTGGCCACTACTTCCGTCGCATTCGGAGTGTTGCCCTCAGCATGCCCTGCATCACGGGCCCCTACACTGGCATCAGCGCAACGTTGTCACTGCTTGAGCATAAGTGCCGCGTCAATCCGCTGGCAACCAAGGGTACCTACGCTGATAAAGGTCGCGATGAGCGGTTCCAGAGTCAAAAGGTATCGACAAATTCGGTCGCCATTAGCGAGAGGTCCTCGGACGCCGGTGTGTTCGAACTCAACTTCAATGGCTCATGCTATATGCCTTTTGAGAAGGCCGGTGCCATCTCCACTTGGAAGCTCGAGCTACCACCGGTAGACCTTGCTCAGTTCGATTACTCCACCATCTCCGATGTCATCCTTCACATCAAGTATACCGCCCGCCAAGGTGGCCAGAATCTTCGTGATGCGGCCAGTGATTATGTGCGGGGATTCCTCGAGTCGGCAGTAGGGTTGAAGGAGACTGAAGGTCTATTCGCTCTGATTGATCTTCCCAACGAATGCAGTGATGAATGGCGAGCTGCTGTTCGCAACCCCCGCGGCGCGGACAGTACGGAGCTTCTCTTGAAAGATGCCCGAGAATTCCTGCCTTACTGGGCTCAGAGTCCGGGTGTCACCTTTAACACGGCTCTTTTAGCACTCCGTCTCGGTGAAGAAAACGGTTCATCCGACGAGGACGAGGAGCAGCCTCTGCGCCACCCAGGTCTGAAGGTGGAGCTTAGTTCGGCCGCAAAGACTTGGAAGCCGCTCAATTCGAGTACCCTCTTTGGAGCAGGGGTCGACAAACAGGAGGCAGACAAATGGGCTTTTTTCAAGTCTACTGAAATAGATGGAATGACTCACGAGCAGTTGCGCCTTAGGTTGACAAGTACTGCAGCCCCATCAAGTAAGGTCGACCTACGAGGCTACAGCCAAGCCTATCTTTTGCTGCGGTATACTATTGCCTGATGGGTTTCCTTGATTTGGTATGGATTCTGTATGTTCGGGGGGCACTATCACGACAGTCAATTGTATAACAGGAGGATTTCATTGAACGGAGAATAAGGCGTGTGACAAGTTAGGCATCAGCTGCAAGCTCCGACAAGAGGAATCACTCTGGGAGAGCCGAATGCGCAAACTCCCTTTAGTATGGAGATATTGTACCTGGGGTGACTCCAATGGCTGGTGCCGCATTAGGCAGCAAGCAACGTAGATGCCTGGAATCTCAGCGCCGAGGTGTATTTGAGTAACCACCAAGGCTGCACATGCCAGGCACGCCAGAGCAATAGCTATCATCCACTATGCCAATTGCTTCCGTCCACTCCAACCCCTGTTTTGTTGGTGCCAGATATCTCTACTGTACCTGATTTGAGCCTGGAGGGTGCCTAAATCACAACCACGACACGTGACTTCGCGAATCATCATCGATTTGCTGCCCGCCGCCTTCTAGCTTGCTCTCGTGTTTAACCGCGTTCCGTCCGTGGGTTACTTGTCATGATTCATCGGTGTCATGACTGTGATGGTAATGTCACCAGATAGTGATGATGAGTATGGCTACGATCTTTCCACCGAGGAAGAGCAAATTTTGCTCCAACTAACCTCCAATGCCCCAAATGCTTCGCTCGTGGATTTGCCACACAGGAACAACGAGGGACCTGCAGCGATAGATTCCGTCCCCGGGAAGACCAACTCATTGCTCGGCAATGATGATTTCCTGGAACGCGACGATTTGCAGGCCGCGGGTCTCGGGCTGGCCAGCCCTGATCAAGACGTTCAGTACCCGGATTGTATGTGAGGATCCTAGCTTGGAGGCTTCATTGGACTAACTGAGCCCGAGCGACTAGTGAGTGCTGCTCTGTTGAAACTCCGGGCTGAGAGGGGAGAGTCCCAGGCGACGCAGAGTCCACCGGTAGAGGAGGGTCAGATGGGCGACGACCGCTCTCCCCTGCAGAGATTCCGATCCTATCCCAAGAAGCCGCTGAGTGTCTCCGACCTTACCTCGGGTGCCTGGTGCGAATTGCAGTACTGGTACACCCTGACCAGGCTCCCGGGTGGGCGGAGGACGAGAACTGCGGCCATGAAACAGGGCTCCAAGGTGCACCAGAAACTCGAGGATGAAGTACATACCACTGTCAAGATCGAAGTCATGACGAAGGAAGATGCCTTTGGCTTGAAGCTTTGGAACCTGGTCCAAGGCTTGAGAACGTTGCGCGAGACGGGGCTCACGCGTGAGCTCGAAGTTTGGGGAACTGTCGATGGTAACCTCGTCAACGGTATCATCGATGGTCTGAGCTACGAGAACCCCAACCCAGAGTTCGAGGAGCAGTTGTCTTTCCAGTCCTCCCAGGAAAGTCATCGCCAATCTTCACTGACGGATTACTTTCCTCCGAGACAATCTAAAAATGGAAAGCAAACCGACCGCAAGATCTATCTCACAGATGTGAAAACGCGCGGATCCTTGACTCCCGTTTCCAAATCGATTCTTCGCCCGGCCAAGATCCAACTACTGCTCTATCACCGGTTTCTCTCCGACATGGCTACTGGAAAGCTAGACTTTTTCAAAGTCTTTCGCCGGTACGGTTTAGATCCCGACGACCCCTTTTCTGATGTCTTTATTGCCCAAGTTGGCAGTCTGCATGATGAGATATTCGTTGATACCTCAAATGATTTTGGATCCTCGCAGTTCAGCGAGGTGACCGACACGTCACGAATCGAACCTACACTCACATCGGACGAGCCTGACCTACTCAAGTATCGCACATTGCGAGAGTTGCTTCCTTTGCTTCGGGAGGAACTCGATCAGACGTTTCCCGATGGCGAGCACTCAATCGGCCATATGCTCCACATTCTCTATGTGCATCGCGACGACGGGAGAGAACTCACCCGGCATGACTTTCCAGTCTCGAAGCAGGCGCTTGACAACTACCTGAAAAAGTACATGACATGGTGGCAGGGTGATCGCAAAGCAGAAGGGGTCGAGATTGAGGAGGCATTCAAATGTCGCACTTGTGATTTTGTCTCGGACTGCTCTTGGCGACAAACTTTGGATAACGCACGGCTTCGCAACGCACAGAGGAAAGTAGAGGCCGCGAGACAAGCTGCAGCCAGATGATGAGTCTTGGATAACGAATTATGAGAAAGTATGAAGCATGGGCTGGGGTGTTTACAAGCCGCGGCATTGTCGACTGTTGGCTAGGATATTGACATGTACCTACATCTCTGTTTGAACGCTGACGAACAACTGGCGAGAGTCGTGTTATACGGTCGCCATCAATGTTCTTGATTCAGTACCAGATCCCCTACTTTTGGCTCAATTTGTACTCGCTCAGTCTCGCGTGACGAATGCTTGGAAATAGGTATCGTGCATAGAAGCCAGGTAGATTGCCGAGTTGATGCCGGAATACAGTCATATTTTAATAGCGGCACTGTGTGGCTGTGGCTAGACGCAGTCCCCAATGTCTAGGTCTGCCTAAAGTAATTACTGAAACTTGACGTCGCAACATCAACCACTATTCCACGGGCGTTGGCCTGGGAAATGCGGCGATATAGAGACGAGGGTGGCCATGGAGATGACCACGACGACTACTACGACGATGTGCCACTCCACCACAAGCGCGCATTCGGCGCCGGCTTGAAGCGCAAGAGGGTCGAGTTTGTGCGAGCGCAGGACCAAGACGTTGGCGTTGTTGCGTCGACCCGGCCGCCAGCAACGTCGATTGGAGACTTGTATGCCAGCGTTGTTCTCTCTAAGAACAACTCGCCGACACCAACCCCAACCGACCCGGGCCCTTCCACTCCGGCACCGCCAAAGGAGGAGCCGGCCCTCTGCGCCATCTGCGGCCTGCCGGCGACGGGCACAGCATCGCAGCCGCACGAAGCCACGCTGGCGCACCAGGTCAGCCTGACACATTCGCATCCGCCGTCGGCGTTGGACCGCTCGCGCATGGGCCTGCGAGCGCTGGCGGCGCAAGGGTGGGATCCCGATGCGCGCCAGGGGCTGGGCCGCGAGGGCGAGGGGATGCGATATCCGATCAAGGTGGCCGCCAAGGACGACACGCTGGGCGTCGGTGCGGTGGTTCCGGAGAGTGTACGGAAGCAGCAGCAGCAGCAGAAGAAGAAGGCGGAGAGGCCGAAGAGGCTGGGCGCAAAGGAGTTGCGGCGGGTGGCGGCGGAGGAGAAGAAGCGGAATGAACGGCTGCAAGGGGAGATGTACGGACGTGTGGATGTCGACCGGTATCTACGGGGGAATGGCGACGATGGATGAAGCGAGGCGCTGCTTTTCTGCTGGCTTGGCCTGGCATGGAACGAAATGCGCCGCCGAGGAAGCCGAGAGATGCTGATGCTCGCATCGATGACTGGGGCTTACATTTGAGCCCCAATGAGCCTGGCGAGCTTCTGCGTGTTGCAACTCTCACAACTCACACGATCCTAGGTCTACCCTGCCGCCTACTCCCATCTATGTTGCGGGTTAATATAGTTGCTGAGATGCATGCCATATTCCCACGGCATGCGGTGCGCTATTAGCTGTCATGGCTGGACGCTTCACTACCCTGAAATGGATCACAAAAGGACTGATGTAGGGAATAGACGGATGTCAAGGGCATTTCTTGTTAGTTGTAACCCCAGAAGAGATAGGCAGAGCAGAACCAGCTTTTTTTTTGGCGTTGGCGGTGTTCCCAAATGATAATCATGGAATGATTGCCCCCTTACCTACCGTACAGTTGTTATCCCGTGATGGCCTCGGTATGACCTCATTCCGCAAGGGCCAATACCTCAGCAAATGCCACTAAGCCCCCCCCCCCCCCCCCCGAGCTTCCAGCGCTGGTTAGCGCCATGATGCCCTGGAAGCCAGGTCTGCAGTAACTGTGGCTGCATGGATCCGTGGAAGCTGGGCCCCGCAAAGTCGAGGCTTGGGCGGCTGTGTATGGCTGCAGCTGCGGCTGCTCTCAGGCTCCAGCGCTGAGACCCCGCCAAACTCCCTGAGCCTCCAACGCCGTCACCGTCAACTAGCATCACCAGCACCTTCACCTCCTTCACCTCCTTCAAAATAACATCAGCTGCAACGTCAACAACGCCCTCGCCACCTCCGCCACTGCGACTGCTGCCGCCGCTTCTTGCGCTCTTGCAGATTCCAATTCAACCGCCCTGTCCCCTGCGCATTTGTCGTTGGCACTAGCATCCTTCGCCTGCATCGCACCCACGGCCCCTTTACTTCAGCCAGCTCCGCCAAGCTCGTCGCCCCCGAATCTGTCCACACCCAAGCTTCACCGTCTTGACGGGGCAGCCCGTCTCTTACACCCGCCACGATGGGGCTGTCCGTCATCCAAGAACAGCACGATGGTACAACCCAGGCCCTCTCGCTGTTGTCCCCAATCATGCCTTCTAACGTAGTCTTCCAGCGATCCTCAACGAGATCAAGAGCATCACCAAAGGCGACGTACGTTGCTTTGTCCCCGTGCCTCGCAAGGGCCCCCCCGACCCGGCCCACACTGCTAACTCTAGCCTCTCTCCAGTGGAAATGTCTTGTAGTCGACGAGAATGCCCACAAGATCATCAAGAACGTCGCAAAGGAAGATGAGATCCTCAACAACAACATTGCGAGTACGCCCATCCACCAGCTACTCCTTCCTTTGGAATGCAAGTTCTCTGACCATTGCCCTAGCCATCGAGCGAATCGAGGCCCGACGCGATCTGAACCCCGAAATGGACGCCATATACATCCTCTCGCCCGACCACCATGCCGTCGAATGCCTTTTGGCCGATGTCGAGATGCGTCGCTACCGCAGCCAGTACCTCATCTGGATGGGCCTGCTCGACCCTTCCCTCCGACGCCGTCTTGACGACGCACCCGGGTCCCGCCAGCAGCGCGCCGGCTTTAAGACCCTCTTCGTCGACTTCTACCCTCGAGAATCGCATCTTGTCACCTTCCGAGATCCCTGGAGCTTTCCCATGCTCTACCATCCGTCATGCAACTCACTGGTGCCTGCACACATGAAGAGCATGGCACAAAAGGTCAGCCATAATGGATACAGGTCGGGTTGAACGAGGCTAACGAACCACGATAGATTGCTGGACTTTGCATTACCCTTGGCGAGTACCCCAAAGTTCGATACTACAAACCTGAGCATGCTCTCCACGAGGCCAGCGTGCTCTGTTCACACCTAGCGCGCTTCATTTCAGAGGAGCTCGATGCATATGCGCAATGGAATTCTAGCTTTCCGCCGCCCTCGCAACGACCACAGGCCACTCTTCTCGTCACCGACAGGTCAATGGATTTGATGGCGCCACTCGTACACGAGTTCACCTACCAAGCCATGGCTCACGATCTGCTGCCCATCAAGGAGGGCGATCAAATCACGTTCCACACCACCATTAATGAGGGCACCCCCGATGCTCAGGAGAAGGACTTTGAGCTGTCGGACAAGGACAAGATCTGGGTCGAGAATCGACACCGTCACATGAAAGATACCATCGACAAGCTTATGGGCGATTTCCAGAGGTTTATCGACGAGAACCACCACTTTACCGATCAAAATGCGGATGGCACCAATCTCAATACTATCCGCGACATGTTGGCTGGCCTGCCCCAGTTCCAGGAGACCAAGGATGCTTACTCACTGCACCTGACCATGGCGCAGGAGTGCATGAACATCTTCCAAAACCATAAACTCCCCGATATTGCTTCTGTAGAACAGACGTTAGCGACGGGCTTGGACGAGGACTTCAAGAGACCGAAGAATGTTCTGGACTCTGTGGTTCGCCTTCTCGATGACGAGAATGTAACCCCAACCGACCGCCTCCGTCTGATCATCATGTTCGTCCTGTACCGCGACGGCGTCATACTGGAAGATATTAGACGGTTGCTCGCACATGCGTCGCTCCGTCAGCAGGACAGCGAGATCCTCACCAACCTCGAACACCTCGGAGGACGAACAGCACACCCCCTCAAAGACGTACGCCAGCCTCCACCGCCCCTGTTCCCTCTGGACCCCAAGACTCTGCAGGTGAACGAGG
Source organism: Pseudonectria foliicola (assembly GCA_003693505.1). Lineage (NCBI taxonomy): Eukaryota > Fungi > Ascomycota > Sordariomycetes > Hypocreales > Nectriaceae > Pseudonectria > Pseudonectria foliicola. The sequence continues at coordinate 824 of QUZD01000055.1, read as the reverse complement.
AGTACGGTCTCTCGCGATATGAGCCGACGCTAAAGCCGCTCCTTGGTGCGCTTACCCGAGGCACGCTGGAGCAGACCACGTTCCCCTTTGTGAAACCACCAATGGACCCCAATGAGGATCTCCTGCTGGCACAGGGAGGCTCTCTTCGCGCCGGGCGGCCAAATTGGGCCGCAGCAGGCCGTCGTCCCCCGGAGAACCGCCAGCGGATCATCGTCTTCATGGCGGGCGGTGCCACATATAGCGAAAGCCGGGCTTGCTATGAGGTCGGCCAGGAGCGCAGTCGCGACATCATGCTCGTCACCTCACACATGCTCACCCCCCAGCTCTTTGTCCGTCAGGTCGGTGATCTCAACCGAGACAGGCGCCAGCTCGACCTTCCGGTGGAGCGCCCCAAGGCTCGAGCCCCAGCACACTTGTATGAGCGTCCTGCACCGCCTGCACCTCCGCCGCAACAACAACAGCCGCAGCAGCAACAGCAGCCGATGCGTAGACCCGGCGCCCCCCTCGGCGGCGGTGGCTTACCAGGCCGTCCAGCCCCCAGCGGCGGCCCTGCGCCCCCAACCGCAGGCATGTCAAAGATGTCCCTCAACGCGAATCCCAAGCCCAGCAGTAGCGGGGGCCCGCACCCAGATGACGGCAAACACCACAAGGAGAAGAAGCGGCGCAACTTCTTGGGCATGAAGAAGTAAAAGGGGAGAGGATAATGCGCCACCTGTACACGTTTCCCAGTCAGGGTACACGGGCTTACCAGGATATCGGACCTTGTCGTTTTGGAGAGCGCGGCGTTGCATCTTTTTCTTGTCCAACCTTTACGTGCTCCATAG
>QUZD01000054.1:0-135340 GCA_003693505.1 Pseudonectria foliicola | reverse complement strand
GCCTGGGTGCCTGGGTGCCTGAGCCTCGTTGACATCAGCCGTGCCACCCCAGCAGCAATACCTTTGTACGGATCAAGCTGGGCCAATGCCCCCTTGATTATCCTGGGGTTCTTTTTGCCTCTGCATCTGGCAGCACCAGACCCTGGCCACTGCTTGCTTGCTTGCTTGCTTGCTTGCTTGCTCGCGGCCGTCATGAACTGCCTGCCCTACCGCTACTCCCTACGGCTCACTACCGGCCATTGCGTCGCCGACAAGAGCCAAGGAACCAAGGAACCAAGCAGCGTCTCATCGACCTCATCGACCTCATCAACTCGTTGCATCAGCTCAGATCCCGGATCCCTGCACTGGCATTCGCACGCCTACTGTATACAGTATCTCCCCGTGGTTCCCTCCAATTGGCTCCTGGCCACGATCCGTCATTTGCCCGGCCTTCTCGAGTGCGACGGGCGACAGGCGACGGGCGACCGTTGGATGAGATGAGGCAGGAGAGTGCACTCAGGTACTGTAAGCGTGCCACGGCGCGCGTCTTGAGGTTGCAACGGAACCGAGGCGACCTTTCTGCCTGCCTGCCTGCTTGCCTGCCTGCATGTCATGTCTGAGTCGTCAAGCTACCCTGAGCTGAGTGTCTCTGATCTATGCATGCACATGCCATCAGGTCCCTACCTAAGGTAGGTAGGTACCTAAGCTTGCTAAGGTACCGAGATAGGTAACAGATGGTACACACCAACTTACACTGACTGCTTGACACCTTGCTTACCTTACTCACCTAGGTACCTACCTACCCAAGGTATCCATACACCTTGCCTTACGGTATGCCGGCAGGCTGGGTGGTAGTTGTGATCACCACGGTGCGCCTGTCAGTCCCACCACCATGGATGGACTGTTTCCCGATATAGCCCCCGCTGTAAGCTGAGGTACCACGGCATCATCCCCCCTTCCCCCCTGCCTTGCATCGGTGTACCTATCTGCCTACCGGCCTACCGGCCTACCGACCTACCGACCTACCGACCTACCTACCTACCTCCAAGGTACCCAACGTAAGGTAGGTCCCGTGTGTGATGTGAGCCTGTGCCTGGCCGATTAATTACGAGCCAGCCCAAGCCAGCGTCTACCCCTGGCCTGATCGATCCGGATCGCCCCCGACTCCCTCCAACACCGTACTGCTGGGACCGGCACCCTCTGCTGACCACGCCTTTGCCTTTTGGGGGGCCCTCTCTGGGAGCTGGGAGCTGGGAGCTGGGAGCTGGGAGAGTAACCAAAGGTTCCCACGGCAGACGCCCTCCCTCTCTCCCTCGGACGAGATGAAGATGCCTGCCTGGATCAGACGCCCATACCATACTCCCTGCCACCTCGTCCCCTCGGCCACGCTCGTTCCATGTACAGAGTACAGAGTACAGAGTACAGAGTACAGAGTACAGAGTACAGAGTACAGAGTACCAAGTACGCCTGCGAATTGCTGCATTCCCATGCCAATGCCTGCCAATCCCACCCTGTGCGATCCGGCAGGCTCCACCTGACTTCGGGCAACGGTCACACGCACGAGCATTGCGGCGGATTAGCTGCAAAGAAACAAGCCGATCAGTGTCAGTGGTCGCCTGCGCCCCCACGCGCATGGCCTTGTTTGGGGTCCAAAACCATGCCAGCCTGTAAAGTTTCCGATGCGATTGCAAATCACAATGCGCATTGGAAATCAGTTGCCAATCTTCTCGGTGTTTCCTCCCTCTCTCCATCTCGTCGCCGTTTGACTCACTCCCTGGACCTGGACCACCTACCTACCTACCTACCTAGGCAGCCATGTTGCTTCGATTGGCTGATATCATATTGCCCAAACTGCAACCCCAAAGAGCATGTAGGCAGGACACCTCTGAAGTTCCTCATGCACGTCTCACGACGCATAGGAAACAGCCAGAAACAACCAGAAACAGCCACAGATAGAGGGACCGAAAAGCCTCTATGCCCAGCAGTCAGCAGTGTCTTTACAGTGGAACCTACCTACCCAAACAACTACCTAGGTACCTTGGTATGCACGCCGTTTTGTCAGTTGTCATAGCCGCCATGACAGCCGGCCAATCAAGCTCGCTGGTTGTCTTGCATCTCTCAATACCTACTACCCAACTTACATCCTGCGCCCGTCTTGCTGCCTGGAGATGGCTGAGCATAGAATAGCAAAGACGAGGAGGGAACCGCGTCTCTGGCTTTCACCGAACCATTGCCAACCACTGCGAGCCATTCTTTGAACCTTGCTGATTAAGTTTATTTGATTTTCTCATCGTCACGCCCTGTGCTTACAAGTCGCGGAGACGGACAAGTAGGCGACACGACACGAGGCCACCGTCTCATGCGTGCAGGAAAGACTTCCGCGGTATCCAGCTACGGCGCCGCCATGAGGAGGGAAAGGTTAGGAATCACGGCCTTCACATGGACTGTCTGGACGCCTTGCGTTTCCACCGCCCCGCGACTGCGATGCTTGTCCGCAGCTCCATGGGCACGCCAACACCAGGGCCGTGTCTAATTTTGTAGCAAGCCTAGCAAGCCCTAGCAAGCCCGGGTATCAGATGACGGTGATCTTGTCGTTTTTTTCTTCCGGTTTTTTTTTTTGCAGATGCATTTGCCATGATGACATTTGCCCCCTCGGCCATCACCGCATTGCTCACTAATCGATCAGTTTGCATGTACACGGTGTTCTGCACCGCGCTGCACTGCACTGCACCGCGTTGCAACTTGTCATTCTTCCACAATGCCATCAACCTCTACACCACAAGCTGCGATAGCCATCTCTCCCAAAGTAGCCATAGCAATAGCAATAGCAACAGCAACAGCAACAGCAACAGCAACAGCAACAGCAACAGCAACAGCAACAGCAACAGCCTTGAGGTTCCACCACCCACCAGCTCCACATGGCTGGTACTTTGTACAGCACCATGTAATCTGTAGTGTAGTCTACTGCCCGACTGCGCCTCACAATGGGTGGCTCATCCCGCCCCGCCATCGCCCGTTCTCCCGCATCTCGAATCTCCGCTCTCCACTCTCCACTCTCTATCCTCCACTCTGCCAGTCTGCTCTTCCACACCTTGCCGGAGTCGCCGGCGGAGAAGCATGCCAGCATGCCTTGCAACTAACCCACAGAGCACCGGTGACAGATTTCCAGACGCGCTTAGTCTGCTGCTTTGGGTCCTGCAAGACCGCCCCCCCCCCGGCCCCTTCCCCTTGGCTGTGTGCCCGATGCTTGTCTGCTTGTCTTCTGGAAAGGAGGATCCCGGCGCATGGGCCACCAGCGCTCCTGGGTCATTGTGACGACAGCGACGGCAGTGACGACAGTGACAGTGAAACGAACCAACAGGGTCCGATGGGGACTCTACACTGCATTGCAGCCTTGCCTGTACCCTTCAAGATCACCGTCAGCAAGGCACCTACTGTACAACAACCTCCACTCTCATGGACCCTTGACACTACTGTACCAGTGAGTGAGTGACATATCAAAGAGTAAAAGACGACTTGCAATCCCTGGCAATTGGCCTCATCTCTACAAATTAGAAGACGCCGCATTCCCAATTCCATCCCCATCGGTGCCTCCATCAGGCAGAGAGGACGGCTCAAAGCTCAGCTGCCCAATCAGGCCTCTCTGCTGCCATCTTGGGTGCTCGTCCTCAAACGTTGCAGACGTGCCCTCTCCATCCTCCATTGAAACATATGTCCCCTTTCGGCCTAGCACCGCCTTCCCATGCTTCCCCCCCCCGGCTTGCCCCACTCCCGCCCCGAGAAACCGACTCCGGGTTCCCGGTCCTGGTCTCTGCGCCCCTCCGATTCGTCTCCTCGCATCCGTGGTCCGTGAACCGCCCTCCACCGTCCCTTTTTCTGGCTCCCACTTTGCGGTAAGGCTGAGTCTTAGCGCTGCTACCAAGAACATCTCGTGGGATCTTTTGCTCTCATCCTTGTTGACAGCCAGACCTGATCCTCGTCCCACCTGACTCTGACACCGACGCCGACACCGACACGTTCCCGGAATACCACCACCCACCAGACACTAGCAATTGGGGCCTGCGAAGCTTGAGACCCTCATTGGCTTCTGCCATTCCATGTCGTACAAAATAGCCTTGCCCCAGTTCTATTTATTTACATACTACATGACGTCTGGGAGCTCATCTATCTACCATCTATAGAACGTGTCTTGGCGTTGTTGACCTGGGGTTGCACCTCTTCGCCCATGCTTCTCCCTGCACTCCCCTTCACCGCCCTCACCCCCTTCAGCCGACCACTTCATGTCCAGCCTTCAGTCTACCGGGGACAATGTTCACACGCTTCCATACACTTCCAAGCCAGTGACTCATTCAAAGTGTCATATCGTACCACTGTATTGAACCCAACCCCCCCGGTCGTTGATTGTTGAATACTATGGGAAAAGTGAAGAAGCCGAGTCAGCACCCAAGGCAGCAGGAGAGTCTCTCTACAGAGGGCGTGCCCTTTCGCTCCGCGTGTCGTCCACGTCGTCATTGTACATCCAGGACTGCTTCGTCAGAGGGCCCTCGCACATCCGCAAACGCAGCCCAGCGCAGGGCTCGACCGGGTGCAACGTGTATAGTAACCAAAGACTCGTCGCCATCTCCTTAATGCTAACCATCCTTCAAACTCCAGTGTTCATGAAACAAAAAGAAATGTGATAGAGAATGCATCCGCATCTTGTGCGCGGTCTAAGCTCGTCTACTCATGGCGGCCGTGGCTCCGGCCGCGGCGAGATCATGCCTGGCGCTCACACTCCGCCCAGCAACTCGGGGTAGATTGCTTCCTACAGGCGGAGGGCCACTCGTCCCGGCGCTGGCTCGCTTGCTCGGTGTTGACCCCATGGACACGGGAGCACCCGACACCTTTCGCGTCGCTCCCGAGAACGGCTTGTGCGGACTGACCCCAGCACGAAGCACCGGAGGCCCCTTGGAACTGGATCCAGGGGGGTCTGGCAGCGGGCGCGGGGCGGACACGGTGTTGTGACGCTTCATCGGGGACGATTCGCGCCCCGGGACGCGTGGAAGGGGCATCTTGTGGCCAGTGATGAACTCGTGCCTCACCGCCTCTTCAGGCTTCATCCGTCGGTCAGGATCCCATCGCAGGCAACGTGCCAAAAAGTCCAAGAAAGCCTCATCATCGCATTTGAGAGCCTGTTGTAAAGTCTTGGAAGAGGGCCGACGTCTGCGTCCCTTCGATGAGACTGTGAGTCGCGGCTTGCCCATTGAGTCGAAAAAGAGCTTCTTCCTGGTGCTCTTTTCAATCAGGTGCTTCTCCGGGGGACCGAAAACCTCCATGATGCAGGCCAACTGCTCCTGTTCATTCTCTCCAGGGAAGATGGGGACACCAGTATATAACTCGGCGAGGATGCAGCCCACGCTCCACATATCAATGGGCATGCCGTAAGTCATACCAAGGATGACTTCTGGAGACCGGTAGAATCGAGATTGAATATACGTGTATACCTTCTCGTTCTCAAAACAACTCGAACCAAAGTCGATGACCTTGATCTCTGAATGCAGAGGGTGACGTAGGAGGATATTCTCTGGCTTCAAATCACAGTGAATGACCTTATGCTGCTTGAGCAGAGTTAGAGAGCTAAGCATTTGCTTGGTGAAGCGACGGATGATGCGAAGAGAGAATCCTCGGAAAGCATGAGCCTTGATCAGTTCATAAAGATTCATATCCAGCAACTCTGTAGAGATGCAAAGATGACCTCGGAAGTAAAAGCTTTGAGTGAAGTTGACCATGCTATGTTTGTTGTCGGCGTCCTGCAAAGAAAAAAAGAGTTAGGAACTAGTATTCCCAAGCAATCAACGATACAACTTACCCATTCGCGCAACTTTTGCAAGATGTTGACCTCAACAAGGGCTTGCTGGTGGAACCTCTTCTTGTTCCTGATGATCTTGATGGCAACGAGACCTCCGGTTCTGTGGTCGATACAACGAACGACCTGACCAAAGCTTCCCTTTCCAAGGACGTCAATAATCTCGTAGCGGTAAGCGAGATGATCTCCAGGCACAATGGTGTAGTCGCCACGCTCGTCGTCGTAGCCAAAGTTGGGTGCATCGGAAAGAAGATCACCCACAACCTTCTGCGCATTCTGGGTTCCGCAGAAGTAGACGTCGGTGTAATCAACAATCTCGCCCCGCTCGTAAATATTGAGCATGGCGATCCGAATAGCTTCCTGTGCACCGACACGCTCCTTTGGTGTCGCTCGTTTGCGGAGTGCGTCGAGTGTTCTGGCAGCCACCTCAGTCTCTTTGCGTCGAGAGCCCAGTTTGGCCATCTCTTCCTCGGCGCCTAGGTCGTCCTTGTCAAGATCAGCCGACCAAGCATCGTAGCCTCGCCCGGAAGTCCCGGAAGACTTGGGTCGAAGAATCTTCTGCATGACCGACATGTTCCGGCTGGTGGGCATGGTGGATGGATCGACCGAAGGCTTCTTGTTAGTCCATGTTTCGCTCTTTGTTCTGTCATGGGACATGTGGGTATTGAGGCTCCCCGATGAACTCTTACGGCGCCTCGACTCCAGATACCCGCCGACTGGCTTATCCGCCTTGCCCATGACTGGCTTCTCTGGTGGCGTGCTCGGCCCAGCTTGCTTGATGCTCTGCAGATTGTTGAGAGTCGCCGAGGTGGGTATTTTCGGGGTCGGTATGGTTTCTGACTGAAGCTGGTGATGCGTTGAGCCCTTGTCTAAGCTGTCGACTGGGGTGGCGCTGGTGCCCTTGGAATTGCCACGCTTCCATGACAAGCTGAGTTTCCTCCTCAAGGAACTGATAGACGAAGGCGTCTGGGGCTCCTCCGAAGCAGGTTCAGGCGGAGGGGATTTGGGAACGGGCTTGGTGTTTTTGGGCGCCCGTGGACCTGCGGGTTTAACGGGAGGCCGATCGTCATAATTGTTGTTATGCACCGGTGGGAATTCGTTGCTGGCGGGGTGGGAGAGACGGTTACTCTCGAATGGGCCGCTCCTTGCAGCAGTCACTAGATCGCCGCCTGTTCTTGACCTCTTCAAAAAGGCAATATCTGCCCCGCCCTTGGGCACAGAGGAGGAGAGAAAAGGTGAGATGCTGTTCTTGTGATCGACATCCTTGTAGTCCTTGTAGCCCAAGGAGGATTCCGAAGAGCTGATACCGGGGGGCGAGGGTGTAAGAGGTGGGATATGTACCGAGCTACTGCTTCGGAGAGACGGCAACTCGGGTGTTTCTCCATGCCGGCTCTTGAAAAAGAAGGCACTCTTTGACGTCGTCATGGGGGTGGTGGGGGTCTTGGGCAACTGGCGCGACAGCAGAGGACTCATGCTGCGTTCCGCGCCACCTTGTTCCTGCAGTGCCGCAATCTTGCTAGCAGTAGGGCTGCTGAGAGGACCGAGGTGGAGCGGAGGAAGCCTCAAGGGCTGCAGGTGCTTCTTAAGCTGTCCATTATTCTTCTTCTCGGTCTCCGGCGCATGGTTTGGTGCGTAGCTCTTGCGGCCACTGGGCCGACGTTGAACCTTGGTAGGCTCTGGACAGATAGGCATTGAAATGCTGCTACCGGTGGAGGTGGAGAAGGTACTCATCGCTTCCATGTTTGCCATGGTAGTCCTCCTCTTATCCGTAAAGTATGTTCCTGCGGGGGCATCTTTGGGCGACTCGTACGCCTTAGGTATGGCTGGCACGGGAGGGACGTCCTCCTCATCATCGACAGGCATGGGATTGTGTGAGGTCGTGTGTTTTGGGGCCGGGAGTCGCGAAGTGGAAGACGACTGCGAGAAGCGTTGCGAAAGAGATCCGGTGGATGTTCTGACGTTGATGTTGCTCAAGCTGAAGCCAGAGTTGACGGACAAACCTGAGCTGTAAGACTTTCTGGCCAGGTCCGGTGTCGTTCTCGAGGATGAAGGTGTAGCCGAGGCCTTTCGGGGAATCATCGAGGGCGATTTCGATTCAGGTCGTGTATCCATTGAAACAGGCGGCGGTGGGGGCACATTGGCCATGTGGTTCATGCTCTGCGACTGGGGCATGGTCGACATGCGTTTCATCCTCCTGGTATCTGTCGGGCTGATGGTCCTTGCACCTAGGCCGGTGGCATGGGACGAATGGTGGCTTCCAGGCATCATGGACGCCCGCTTGTTGGAAGAAGGAGTGACATTTCGGCCACCGACACGTGGCGAGCGCGGGGCCACGGCGGAATGACGATTCTGCTCTGGGGTGAGCGTGTCACCGAATGCGAGGTTGGTTTGACTGGGACGTGGCGGTGGTTGCACGGACTTGGCCTTGGCGGCCCGCGTGGTTGAAGATGCCGTGGGGTTTCGGCTCGTGTCCATCCAGTTTGCAGAGGCGTCCATTGACGTTCTGGACGACCCGGAAATGCTCTTTTCCGAGAGCAGGCTGGGGCGCCTGCTCTGTTGGGAACTCCGGGTGCTGTAGTCTGCATCTCCAACAATGCCTGGGCCGATTGATTTGCGAGGTGGTTTGCTCGAATTGGTCGTCTTGGATACCGGAGGATAGTGCGACTGACGACGCGGCCGGCTGGGGATGGATGCAGCGAGGGCGTCAGGGGGCCCGTGGGAAGGGTGGTTGGATGAGAGACTGGGAGACCTGCTGGAGGTGACGGGTTGTCGAAGAAGTGAGCCTGATCGGCCAGGGCGGTTGGCGATGGGGATGGACGGGCGGCTTGAGCTGCCATTCTGGACATAAGAGCCGGATTTATCGTGCATCTTGTCGGTAAAGCTGCCGGCCTCGGTCGGACCACCGTCGCGGGCGGGCGGAGGGAACTGGGTGAGCTTGAAATCGGTCGATGCGGATTCGATGCTGCTCTGGAGGTCGTCAAAGCTCACAGAGGGCAGGAAGTCGAAGGAACCGTTGGGATCGCCTACTTGGCTGGAGTCGCCATCCCGGGCAAAGGAAAAGAGCGAGTGGTTGTTGGAAGAGGGCGCGCTGAGCATTGGGGCGTCGAGAGCGAGCCCAGAAGGGTTCGATGCCAACGTCGCGGCTGGAACGGGGGGCGGGCGAGGATGCGAGGAGGTGCCTCTACATAGTACGAAGCAATCTGGGTCAGCCCTACCAAGTTCGCTCTCACGGATGGCTAGAAGCGCGCCGCCACGACAGAAGGGGAGCGGAGAGGCTCACAAACGAGTCGGAGAGAAGCTGGCTGGTCGAGGCCCAGCTGGTGCCTTGTGCTCCTGGCGCATAGGGGCCCGGCCGAGAGTCGTGGCCGCAAAGCAACAAGAGGTGGGTTTGCTAGGTAGGTGGGTGGGCAGTAGTTGGTCGGCACAGACTCAGTCCGGTCAGGGAGCTGAGCGCATTCGATGGCTACCTCATTCCGGACCGGGGCAACAAGACGGACAAGAGGAGCAAACGCGGCGGATGGGATCCTGCCCAGCGAAGAGCAGGAGCAGACGGCGCTCGAAGGTGGTGATGGTGGACAAAGTCCCAAGTCCAGGCCGAGACGAGATGGACAAACGTTGTTTTTCGAAAGGGAATGGAGGAATGGTTGGTTGGTTGGATGGATGGATGGATGGATGGATGGATGGATGATGGGTGGATGGACGGGGCCGCCAGACAATCAATGGATGCCGGCTGCCAGCTGCCTGCCAGTGCCCTGCAAGTGTCCTGCAAGTGCCCTGCAAGCTGCCCAGCCGGCGCCACTGCCAGTGGATGCCAGCGGGTGATTTAGTGAGCCTCTGTGGGAGGCCAAAGTAGATGGTACTTGAGGTGACGCCTAGGGTTCCCGCGTCGTGGTGGAGTCAGCCTGGCGATGCTGCGCCCCGAGGCGGCTGGCTTAAGTCACGCTGAGAGGCTGGGAGCGATTCAACGCCAAGCGGAGCAGGTACATAGTACATGCCATCACCCGAGCAGATCGCATCCATCCTTGGCTTCAGGGGATGGCCGGAATTATCCCCTATTGCGCTGCGGGATGGATACAGTAGGTAGACTAGGTACTGTAACTGAGGTAGGTACCTGCCTACCACCTTACAGATTACATACGGATACAGATTGCAGATTGCAAAATACAGATTGCCAAAACAGGCCAGCGCATTCTCCTGCACACGTGGCTGACTTGGAATTGCCGGAACAGTAATATGATGGATGAGCAGGCGAGGCCGGTACCTCGGAACAGGGCCAATTCGTCGTGCGCAAGGCGGTACAGAGACGAATGGCAGGCTGGCTTGGGGCAATGGCATAATCTTCATGCAGCGCGGCCAGCTTCGAAGCCTCTTGTTGCACATTGGAATACTACAGTACAGATTAGGTACCTTGGCCAACATCAACCTACCTTACCTTGACCTACCTTGACATATTTTGACCTACTTTGTTCTACTTAGGTACGAATACAGGAACTAAATTGGTGGAGGTGTCTCACGCCCTCCAATTTCCTACCCACCCTAATCCACTGCGCACCTGAATCGTCGCTTGAAATTGTCCGACTTGACGAATTAGGTAGCCCGAGATAGAGAGAGCGAGAGAGAGAGAAAGATAGTGCAGTACGGATCACTCCGTAGGTTCTGCTCGTTCAATTTCCGGTGGCGTCTCCGTTCCGTGTGCAGACTCAGACTGAGATTCAGACTCAGTCGACTCCAGACTCCAGCCTCCTGTCTCACCCACGAGTGCGCCAACCCGAACCGAGCGCGAACGGGCGACAATGGCGGTGGACCTGGAGGAAACGGGGGGGGGGGGGGACCCAAATCACGAACTGTTCGCGTCTGGCGTCTGGCCTTTTGCTGTTACTGTACAGATTAGGCTACTGTAGAATCCCCGCCCCTGCCTAGTGCTTTCTCATGCTTTCTCATTGCCTTTTCTTCCCCCTTCGCTTTCCCACGCAAGCGGACATTAAGTCCCATCCTCCCGACGGCTTAGTGGGAGGTCGGGACCCAAAACGGTAAGCAGACCCTGATTTGACCCAATGTCAAGACGGGAACACGACGACGAGAGAGAGCCCTAGCCAGCCTCTCTCGCCGGGCTCTCTCGTCTCTGCAACGCAACATGATTTGGAATTCACAGATGGAACAGTCTGTTGGAGCGACCATGTATGTCTGTGCTGTGTTCTGCAATATGTACCATGTACGTAAGTACGGTACCGAGTACCCAGTTCCTTTGTTGATAGTGCGGCCACGAACTACCTAAACCCAGGGTTCTTTGTTTACAAGCCCACCCGCTTACCCCATCCAAAGCACGCCAAACATGTAATTGAGCCCAATACCCCCTCCAATCATGCTTCTCTTTCGGCAGTATGGGTTGTAATGAATGGAACGTCGAAGCCCAACGGTCATGCGTCGGACTCTTTACTCTTCTTTCTTCTGCTTGTGTTGCACCGACTGATCTTCACACTTCATTAACGGCTGCCGAGGCGCTCTCTCTTTGCCAGGATCCCCACAGGCATCATCCCTCATGCGCCAACCCCCCCAATCCCGGTCCAACAATCCAATCCATGTCTAATCTGTACATATTAGGGGCTCACGAATTGGCCACTGGCGAGCATGCACGCAATAAGGGGGTCTTGGCCGCCAGCTAAGTAGAGGCTGGGCTGAGGTCGAGGTGGGTTGGAAAACGAATGGCCAATCCCTTCCCCAGCCCACTTCCAAATGTCATGTCCTTGCTGCATTGCATGGCTTGCTAACCCGTATCGTCGGTAGTGCACCAGCGGTGCGTCTGATGGAAGAATCCATCGCACGCGTTGGCCTCTTCTGTTCCCGCCCTATACGACGTTTCACAGGTGGCTAGGTAGTGGGGGGAATCAAACACCGGAATGTGATATACGAGGTAGGCAGACATCATCGTAGCCTTGAGGATGAGTTGAGCAATGGTTTGGCCTCGATTTTCAGGATTGCGTATGGGTGTCGAAATCCGAAATCTAAGGCAAGACCATCGCTATTATAACCCTGGCCCAGTTTAGTTTGTGAATGCATCTCAACGGAGCCCCAAACACAGCCAGCTAGCCGTTCCAGCATGGGTAGTGGTGCCAGTACGTCATCGGGGCCCTGGTCCTCACGGTCACGAAATAGAGCTGAGATGACGGACCTAATTGAAATTGAGATGAAGAATGGACATGTGGAAAGCAGGAGGACAAGGAAAGCCACATGCAAAGGCATTGGGATGCTCGGTGCTAGACGCGCTGCTGTACTGTAATAAGCGCCGGCTGCGCTAATGCCCGGCAGCCACAAAAGGTGATGTCAGGATTCCCCCAAGGGACGGAATGGGCTGTGTCACATGTCGCAGCCGACCAGCTGTACTGCATCTCGAACCCGTCATTTCGGAGCTTGATCCAACAACCCACCAGACTCCAACAGCGCAGGCCGCACCAATGTCTTGATCGCACCACGAGGTCTTGCCCTTCTACCAGCCACGTCTTGTCCATGGACGACTTCACCACCGAGATCCTTGCCACGCGGCAGGACGATTCACCGCCTCCTTCGCCCGCGCCCGACCAACACGCTCACTCCGGCCAGGATGCTGCGACGTCTCAGCAACAACAGCGGTCAGGCCTCCGCGGCGGCCTCGCAGCGCTCCGGGAGAAGACGAGCCTCCAGGATCGCCTCGTAGAAAAGTGTGTCCCCCCTCTGAATGAAGAAGCTGTCTTTTCCCTGTAAAGCTTACGCTGATGATTTCTGGCTAGGCTGTTGCAGCAAGTCATTCCCACCGACGACGATGAGGGGCCCGATGCGAATGGAGGAGGCGACGACAGGCCGTCCTCCCAGGCGGAGCGCCCCAACTTCAACATCACCACCATGTCGTACAACTTCCGGCGCTTCAATGCCCGTATTGGCGTCATGTTCAAGTTCCAAGCCCGTGTCGAGCGCGTCCTTGCCTGGGACAAGACGTCGCACACCCTCTCGCTCCTTGCCGTCTACTCCTTCGTCTGCCTTGACCCTTACCTGCTGTGCGTGTTGCCCGTAGCCATCCTTCTCCTAGGCGTCTTCATCCCTGCCTTCCTCGCGCGCCATCCTGCACCACCCAAGGGCACTCTCTCGAGCGAGCAGAATGTCGGGTACTCTCCCCGCGGGCCGCCGCTGGCGCCCGCGGCGACCGTGAAGCCCGTCAAGGAGCTCAGTAAGGACTTTTTCCGCAACATGCGCGATCTCCAGAACTGCATGGAAGACTTTAGCCAAGGGCACGACAAGGTTGTTGCGCTCCTGGTGCCGGTGACCAACTTTAGCGACGAAGCGCTGAGCTCGGCTATTTTCCTGTTTCTCTTCGCGGGGGGTACCTTTATGACCATTGCCGCCCAGCTCCTCCCTTGGAAGATTGTCTTTCTCATCGGGGGCTGGGTCGTTGTCGGTTCTGGCCACCCCAGCGTCGCCCGTCTTCTGGCCGTGGCACACAGGGAACGCCTCCAGCCGCAAGAGGCCAAGGCACGGACCTGGCTGGACGAGTGGATCGCCAAGGATGTGATCCTGGACTCGAGCCCAGAGACGCGAGAGGTTGAGATCTTTGAACTGCAGCGCATCTCCACGGCCGGCGAGTGGGAGCCCTGGCTCTTCTCCCCTTCGCCCTACGACCCGCTTTCCCAGGCCCGCATCGCCGGCGAGCGGCCCCGCGGCACGCGGTTCTTTGAGGATGTGCTGGCCCCCGAGGCGTGGGAATGGAGCGAGAAGAAGTGGGCGCTGGATCTCTGGAGCCGTGACTGGGTCGAGGAGCGCATCATCACAGGCGTCGAGGTGGAGACGGAAGGCGAGCGCTGGGTCTACGACATGCACGACGAGCACGACGAGCGGACGGGCGTGATTGATGCCACGTCCGAGAAGAGGAGGTATAGGCCTAGTGGGCAGCCTAGCTGGGAGGAGGGAGAGGATTCGACGGGCAGGAGGGGTGACTGGAGGAGGAGGAGATGGGTTCGACTGGTGAAGCGCAAAGTCCAGCCATCAGTGGCCAACTGAAACGCCCAGGGGGTCGTTCACGGCCAACGTGTGAATTCTTTTTCCTTTTAGTGTTTGATATCACCTGTTGACGATGCATGGCGTTTGGGCTAGGGTCATTTCGCTAGTAGGCAGTATCTAAGTTGGATACCTACCTACGCACAAAGTTAAATATTGCTGGCGTCTCCCAACTTGTCAACACTCTCTTGCGGGTATTGACGATTAGATAGGACGAGCATAGATTTCAGAACGCAAAAGCTTGTTCCCTGTCACTGCTTTCCGCCGCAGGCCTCGGAGCAGTCAGTCATGGTATCAAGCCTCCATGCAATATCCCAGCATTACAGGAGTATAGCAATATAACAATAATGGATATGAAGAAAAGAAAGAAAGGAGACTGGGAAGAAATGTGCCCCGACGCCGGCCAGATTGTTCCAAATGAGCTCCACTCGTAAACACGTTACATCTATCATGAAGAGGCAGACACCCAGGGTAGAATGACTCCCTCCGATACTAGAGCCCACGGTATGCGAGGTGAGCAACGGTCGCTATTGCACGACCATTTTGTCCAGGATCTTGTGGATGCCCTTGGTGTGCCCGCGGCCATTGTCAATCTCCTCAGCAACCTTGCGAGCGCGCTCAATGAGGGTAGTCAATACTTTGCGGGTGTACTCGAAGCTGCCAGTGGACTCCATGTAGGCAACGGCATAGCGTTTTACCTGGATATCGGACGTCTTCTGCTTGAGAATGTTGATGATCTGGAGGTTGGTGGGGTCGGAGCGGATGCTGTGGATAATGGGGAACGAGAACTTGCCCTCGGTCAGGTCCTCGCACATGCCCTTGTTGTCGCTGTACTCCTTGGAGGAGAGGTTGAGGTAGTCATCGCGGATCTGGAAGATGAGGCCTACGAGATTGACGAGGGGTACGCAGTCGATTCCAGTGCTGGACTCGGCCTGCATGAGCTTGATGCCGAGGCGGAAGAGGCCACCAGTCTTGTTGCCGACCATCTCGAGGTAGTCGTCTTCAGACGGGCAGGTGAGGGTGTCGCGCCAGAAGAGGTCCATTCCCTGACCGCGGTGGAGATTGACGAGCTCCTCGGCGAACATGGTGATGGCCTTTGTGTTCTGGAGGCGCTGCAGCTCCTGGAGGGCGACAAAGTAGATGTAATTGGCCGAGTTGATGGTTTGAGCGACGCCAAAGATGTTATGGGCGACGGGGAAGCCCCGACGCAGCTCGGACGAGTCCTGGACGTCGTCCACGAGGAGGGAGGACTCGTGGAGCATGCCGACGGACTTTGTGATGATGTCGAGGCTGTCCTGGGGCACCTCGAGCCAGGCGTTGAAGGCGCCGATGAGCTGGGCGCGGAAGTCCTTGCCCGGGTGGCTGATGACATAGTCGTAAGGGCCGCGAACGACCTTTTCCTTCTCGTCGGTCCAGGAGCGCTGGGCGGTGAAGTTGAGGTCGTCGTGGGCGTAGCGTTCCGGATTGGGAGGCTGGTTCGGCTGCATGGGCTGCATCATGGAGATGCCGGAGGAGGGAAAGGTCGGGGACTTGGGGCCGTGCTTCTGGCCGAGCCAGTCGGCCTCGGAGACGGGGCGCAGGACCGGTTTGGCGGCGGAGGAAGAGGAGGAGGGAGAGGTCATCTGGGCGATGTTGGTGAGGCCGTTGCTCGAGGTGCGAGGCGGGATGGCGTTGGGCGATGCGAGCGGGTTGGAGGGCATCATGTCGGGTTCTCTCGAGGATAGAGACAGCATTGGGAGGTTGGTATGTGCTCAGTAGTCGGATGCGAAAGGGGAAAAAAAGAGATGGAGATGGAGATGCAGCCCTGGATGTCTGTCTGTCTGACTGTCTGCCTGCCTCTCGAAATGTCTGTTTGGGAGGAGGAGGAGGAGGAGGAGGAGGAGGAGGAGGAGGAGCGGGAGAGGTTTAAGGTGGCCGTCCCTCCCGCGGGGAGAAAAGCATGTGCCTAAATGATGACGAGGAGAGCTCCCGCATGGATCGTTCTGGGTAGCTTCGAGACGGGCTAGTAGGTACTATTCTAGGAGGTACAGTAGGTATGGTACCTTGTTAGCGGCCTAGAGGTAGCCTCAAGGGCCGTTCCATGTGGGGAATGCGCAAGACCTGGTGCCTTTTTTGGTCCAGGTCAGCCAGATCAGCCAGATCAGCCAGGCCAGCTAGGCCAGCTACTGTAGGTCAGCTCGGAGGATGCTGCCGGCAAAGACGTCATCGAAGCGGCCTCGATTGCTGGCCTTCGTTGACGTTTACATCCACCAGGTGTTGGCTGATGGCTCGCTTAGCACATCCATCGTCTGCTGTTGTTGTTGCTATTGCTGCTATTGCGGCTGTTGTTGCCGCAGCGTCTCGTCTATTGTACATGACTTACCTACCATACCTAACTTAGTACTTGCTCAGCATGTACATATATGATGCCAATCAGTGTGGATGCGGGTGCGAATGCGAACCCGAGCCACTAATACGACAATGCAGTGTGCTGCACAGATTACGCT
Source organism: Pseudonectria foliicola (assembly GCA_003693505.1). Taxonomy (NCBI): domain Eukaryota; kingdom Fungi; phylum Ascomycota; class Sordariomycetes; order Hypocreales; family Nectriaceae; genus Pseudonectria; species Pseudonectria foliicola. The sequence continues at coordinate 119,008 of QUZD01000054.1, read as the reverse complement.
TTCACGTCATGCTTCCTTGGGCTGTGGGGAGCTGAGAGGAATGCATCTCATACTGCCGCCAATGTCTACGTGCCTGCGTGCCTACCTTAGGTATCTAGGTAGGGAGGTAGGTAAATTACAAGCTTTGTGCACGAGATGAATTGCATCCGGAAGCCGACAGCACGGAAACGAAGCGAGGCCAAAAATGCACCTTGACGAGAGATGCGCGGATCCATCTAATCTCATCCATCTGACATCTAATCAACAGAAACCTAACCCAAAGCCACGCCACCTCAGCCCACCCAACAACAAGAAGAGGTCCAGTAGCGATTGTAATCTGTAATCTGTAATCTGCAAGCTACTGTAAGACACACTCAGACCAAACCACACCACACCACACCACACCACACCAAAGGCAGCCTTTTTGGCTTTTTCTCCATCGTACCATGCCGCCCCAACAACTCCAATACGCTTCCAACTCCTCGCTGCAACTCTACCACGGGATATAGTACCTTATTATACCTTACAATAAATCAGACACATACAGAACGTCCATCAGGCTGTTTCCTCAGCACCACCTCTGGACTGGAATGGCTGGGAGAGGGCCTGAAACCACATCGCTTAGAATGCAAAACACGCTCCAGGGTGGAAGACGTTTGCCGGGCAAACCCCCAACGCCGCAGTTGCGGGTTAGCGAGGCTCGACTCCCCGTTTCCGGCCCACCACCTTGAGCTTATCTGCGACTCTTTGGAAACACGGCGTTGTTGAGCATCTGGGGGCTCCATCTCGCATACTACAGCACTCCAGCACTCCAGCACTACAGCACTACGCACTGAAGTATTGCAATACTACATACCTAGGTACAGTACCTTGTATGATCCCTGCCTGCATGCCCCAGCTTGTCCAGCAGTTTTAGGTATGCGACTCGCACCATGTCTGCATGTCCAGCTTGACTGCATTCCTTCTTTGCGACATCTCCTGGCTTCATCATGCGCAGAGAGCCCAACCCGCGCCAAACCCATCCATGTAGAGGCATCAACACCAGCCGCTCTTCCAGCCTCACCTGTTGGTCTACATGATATCTTCCCTTCTTTCTTTTCTCTTCCAAAGCCAAGCCCGATGTCGCTGGACGACTTGCCTGCCTGCAGAGCTACCCACTCTTTTGCCTGACAAGATCGACCAATTTCAAACAAAACACCAACGGCAATCCGTTTATACAGGAGCCGCGGCCCGTACGGTGGCATCTTGCACCCAGATCCAAGCTCTGTGAGGAACATGATCATCACCCATGATGCGACAAGTCACCCTCCACTGTTTGATCTCACTATTCTCCCCTATTCGCCCTCTACCGTGACACCATGTTCCATGTTCCATGTTCGCGATCGCCAACCGACTATTGCTCGTTTAAGCTCGGAAGCTGAGGCATCCCTAAGAGGCAATTGCTCATACACATGGCTTTGACGTTCCGGAGCCCACCTCCCAATCTGGTCTTGTCGGGTGGTATCACTGGCGGAAAATCGATGCTGAAACGCTGGAGGTGCTGGAAACATCCACTCAGACGCATCCACCAACCGTTGCATTGTCAGAGCTCAACTAGTGCTATGAAACATGTAGCTTAACGTGTAAGTCGGCCAACTCGACTTATAAGCCAAGAGGTTTCTTGGCTTCGCCCACTATACGCTCCCTCCATCCCTATTCCCTTTCTCCTCGTATCGCTTTCACTCCACCAGGCTGGTTACTGGTGTGTAAATATGCTTCCTTCTTTCCTACTCACAGTGTCGACCCTCGTGGTCGGCGCTTTGGCCGCTGCGAGAACCTCGCCTCCTCCGGGTGCCATTGTCGTCGCCAAGTCTGGCGGCCAGTTCAACTCGATCCAGCAGGCTGTCAACTCCATCCGCTCCCCCAATGCCGTCATCTTCATCCAGCCCGGCCGATATGAGGAGCAGGTCCTGATCCCCCAGTCCGTCGGCGCCCTCACCATCTACGGATACACCGACAACGACCAGAGCTTTGAAGGGAACAAGGTCACCCTGACCCACAGGCTCGGTGCCGACGAGGCCGGCAACAACGACGCCTCTGGTACTCTCCGTGCCAAGAACGACAGACTGCGCGTCTACAACCTCAACATTGAGAACTCTCGTGGCAAGGGCACCCAGGCTATCGCCTTGAGTGCCTACGGCAACGAGCAGGGTTACTACGGCTGCCAGTTCCTCGGATATCAGGACACCATCCTCTCCAACCAGGGCAAGCACTACTTCCATGGCAGCTACATCCAGGGCGCGACCGACTTCATCTTTGGACAGAGGGCCCTGGCCTGGTTCGAGAGCTGCACCATTGGCGTCAGCGGAAAGGGCTACATCACCGCCAGCGGCCGTGATAGTGAGAGCAACCCGTCGTGGTATGTCATCAACAAGTCGACCGTCAGGGCCACCAGCGGCGTCGGAAAGGGCGCGACATTCCTCGGCCGCCCGTGGCGCACTTTTGCCCGCGTTGTTTTCCAGAACAGCAACCTTGGTTCCGTCGTCAACTCGGCCGGATGGTCGAAATGGGGTGACAACCCGACCAACAATGTCTACTACGGCGAGTTTGGCAACACCGGAGAGGGCGCTCAGGGAAACCGCGCCAGCTTCTCGCGCAAGCTCTCCAGCCCAGTCTCCATCTCTGGCATCTTTGGTTCCACCTCTTGGATAGACACGGCGTACTTTTCCCAGGGTTCGAGGTCCGACGAGGGCCCGACCACGCTGCAGCCCGTTGTTAGACCCCAGCCCACGGACGAGTTTGCCAGCCCCGAAGAGGAGCCTGTGCCTCAGGAAGACTCTGCGCCTCAAGAAGACTCCGTGCCCGGCGAGAGCTTCCCCAGGGCCGCCGACGACTGCAGTGGTACTGCCGACGGCTTCGCCTCTCTAAACGGCGGTACCACCGGTGGCAAGGGCGGCCAGGTTGTCACTGTCACCACGCAGGCTGATCTGGAGAAGTATGCCAAGGCCGCGGGCAAGTACGTCATCAAGGTCAAGGGAACCATTACCATCACCCCCAAGGGCAAGGAGGTCCAGGTCGTCTCTGACAAGACCATTGTTGGTATCGGCGCCGATGCCGAGATCAGCCAAGGCGGCTTCAAGCTTTCCAACCAACGCAACGTAATTTTCCGTAACCTCAAGATTGGTAAGCTGCGGCTCGGACTGTACTGGTATTGGGATGCGTGATTAACACTAGGCGATAGGCAACACCTATGTCGATGGCGACGAGGAAGGCAAGACCCAGGACTTTGACGGCATTCAGATGGTGAGTCTCGGTTCTGATTGGAAACGATCAGAGTACTTTGGGCTAACTCTGCAATAGGATACTTGCACCAACGTATGGATCGACCACGTCCACCTGGAGCGGGCTGGTGACGGCCTTCTCGATGTCCGCAAAGACAGCACCTTTGTAACAGTCTCCTGGACCATTCTACGAAAGCAGAACAAGGCGTTTGGTATCGGTACGTTGCATAACTCAGACTTGCCCAACTCTTGCCCCCCTCTAACCATTCTTTCCCAGGCTGGTCTGACAACGTTGTGTCCGAGATCACGGCCCACCACAACTACTTTGACTCGACCAAGCAGCGTAACCCGTCTGCCGACAACGTCAAGCACGCCCATCTGTACAACAACTACCTGGTCGGCTCGACCTCGTACGGGCACTACGCCCGCGGCAAGACGGAGATGCGTCTGGAGAACTGCTTCTTCAAGAACGTCAAGGACCCCATTACCCGTGACGAGACGGCCAAGTTGTACGCGGCCGGCAGCGTCTTTGAGGGCACGCGGGGCAAGAAGGCGGCCAACGCTGGCACCGTCTTTGACGCAACCCAGTTCTATCAGTACAAGCTCGATGCGGCCCAGGACGTCCCTCGCATCGTTGCGCAGGGAGCCGGACGACAGGCCAGCATCTGCCCTGCTTAGTCTGCTTGGAGGAGATGGAGGAGGCCTGTGCTGGTAATGCGGCGAGGCCGTGACCATGTGTTTGCCACGGACTCTGGATAGCGGATGGCGATAACAGCCGATGTTGGATGGACACGTGGTGCAGTACAGATTGCAGAGGTGGGCTTATGTAGCTGCCTCTCGCTCCTTTATTTAATCTGTATTATTTGACCAACTCTCCGTGATTCCATGACTCTAGAGGTATTGCAGTATACCGTCATTCCTCTGCTGAGTAGGTAGATTGGGCAACTCAAGTGACTTATTAAAGTAGTGCGAGTGAGTGAGTGAGTGAGTTGGGCACCTGTGTGGGGAGTGGAGACGCACCCGGCCCCACGTGCTTTCGGCTGCATACGGCCGTGCTTAATTGTCGGGCTCCCGGTTGCTGTGGCGACCGGCGTGCCCAGCTGGCTGCACCAATCAGAGCCGCCTGTTCGACCGCTGCTTTACCCTCCCTTCAACCACCAGCTTGGCTCGTCTGGTCTGTTCTCGTCTTCCCTTGTTCCTTGCTCCCTGCTCTTGCTGCCATGATGCCCAGCTCCTCTTCCCATCTCCTTCTCCGGTTTCTGTATTAAAACGCTCCTTTGCCTATCTAATCTGCTGCTCTGCTGCGCCCATCGATTCTTCCTGTTGCTGGAAAAAAAAGCTTTGGTTGTTTATCGACTTGCCCCCCCTCTTCGATCCGGCGCTTGCGCTTCTCTCCCTCTCTTCCTGTCTCTCTCTCTCTCTCTCCCGACTCGGCCACGCCAATCCATCCGCGACACCGAAATGGAAGCCCTCCTCTCCCTCGCCTTCGACAACCTCTCGTCGTACGATGGCCCCAAAGTCCGCAAGGGCCTTCGCCAGGTCGAGGGCCTCCTAGCCCAGATCTGCCTCTCCAACCACCGCAGCGACCGCACCCAGCGTGCGCGCGACACAAACTCGGACAAGGACGACGCCGACGCACCGTCGCCCAAGAAGGACCTCGCACAGCTCTCGCAGGACCCGGCGTTCCGCGAGTTCTTCAAGCTGCAGGAGGGCTTTGAGTGGAACGTGCCCATGCGTCTCATCGGGACGCTCGATCGTCTGATGGCCAAGGGCAGCGACGGTCAAAACGACCTCTTGATCCTGAGTGCGCTCGATCTGATCCAGGGTGCTCTGCTGCTTCACCCGCCTAGCAAATCGCTCTTTTCTCGAGAGCAGAATATGAATGTGCGTAAAGAGGACACACCCCAATGCTCCAGGCACGAGGCGCAACAATTTAGACTAACAAATGATCTTCTAGCTGCTTCTGGATCTCCTTGAGCCCTACAACTGCCCAGCCATCCAATCCGCCACCCTTTTAACCCTCGTCACCGCCCTCATCGATACCCCCCAAAACACTCGAACTTTTGAAGCCCTCGACGGCCTCCTGACGGTCACGTCCCTCTTCAAGTCACGCTCCACCGCCCGCGAGGTCAAGCTCAAGCTGGTCGAGTTCCTATACTTTTATCTCATGCCCGAGATGCCCTCCATCCCCCGCGCCGAGCAGCGCGATTCGGTTCCCGGCATGTTGCAGCGCAGCCCTAGCAAGCTCGCTGGCGCCTTTGCCTCCGAGTCCAGGCGAGGCCGCTCCAACTCGAACGGCACCGAGATACTCACTACGGAAGACAAGCAGGAGCTGCTCAGCCAGCACTTGAGCAGTGTCGAGGATCTGGTCAAGGACTTGAGAACCTGCGCGCCCTTTGGAGGCGTCTGCTAGACTCTATCCGAACATGTATTCCTTCACCACGCTTCTCTGAGTATCGTGGTCCTACTTTGTTAATTTTTCTTTTCATGGCGTTGGAAGGACTTCTCAGGTTAGGCTTTGGTGCTTGTGTTGTGCGAGGCTACGTACGCATGGAGTTGGAGTGTATCGGTCGCATCTTGTAATGGCCCCTTGCTTTTCTCTTCCCACAGCTCGGAATGATTTAGACCGCCTTGTTGCGCGGCCGCATTAGGCGTCAACAGAATAGACAAACACTATTTTGGCCCTTTTACTCTCGTTGCCGATGGTGCTCGCTTCTGGGTGTCTGTGGCGGTGTTGGAACGATGGAGAGGGAGCGCTGTGATGAACGATCAACGCCGTGCAGCTCATGACGGTTGCTGAGACTCTCGGGTCCGGCAGGATGCGAAGCCTGCGCCGGATAACCTTGAATGGCTTTTGAATCAATCTCTACAGGGGTCGTGATGTCGCCCGGGTGGTGCGGCTCCGAGGGCACGGCGCGCCCCATGCCGGGCGACGTAGTGGTGGACGTGGCCGTCTCGGTATACGGCCCGGGGACGGCCCGGGGCCCCATGTAGTCCTGGGTAAGACCGGCTCCACCCGGAGGCTGGCTGGAGACTTCGGTGGCGCCGTCGTGGGGCAGCTCCGACATGGCCTGGCCGTTGGAGCCAATCTCGCGGCCGTCGAGGGTGCGCTGTCGGCGGCGGCGCTTGGAGATGCACAGCCAGGTGGCGATGCCGACAATGAGGCCTGTGCCGACGACGACGCCGACGCCGATGCCCGCCTTGGCGCCGTTGCTCAGGCCGGCGGGGCGGGGCCGGTCGACGACGGAGATGTTTGTGTCGGTCGGGCTGCCGGCGCAGTACGGCTTGCCGCCGGAGCGGGTACAGCGCTGCCCGTCGTCGCAGCAGCCGGTGCCGTCGGCGCAGCGGAACTGGGCCGTGGTGCAGCCCTCGACGACGGGGGTGAGGCTGCGGCTGCGGGAGGCCGGCCGGGTCGACACGCAGCGGCCGCCGGCGCGGCATTGGGCGTCAAAGGGACAGCAGTTGCCGCCGAGACTCTCGGGGCAGAGATAGTGGCTCGTCTGCGGGCAGCTACGGCCGCAGCAGCCGACTTGGGCGGTTGGCGTGGCGGAGGAAGACGAAGAAGAAGAGCCGGCGCGGGTGGAGAGGGAGAGGGAGAGGGAGAGGGAGATGGTGGTGGTGCAGAAGAAGGCGTCCGACTTGCAGTCCGAGTCGCCGACGCAGTTGGAGCCGATGGGGCAGCATCGCGGGTTGCCGTCACGGTTGATGTAGCAGTACGAGTCGTTGTCGCAGCAGTCATTGTCGAAGCCAACGTCGAGGCCTTGCCGAACCAAGGCATTGTCAGTCAAGTCACCAATCATCATCATCATCACCATCATATCGGTGGTGGCACATTGGTTGCCATTCGCCCAAACTCACAGTGGTGACGGCCCTCGCCGCAATCAGCAGCCCGCTTCGCCAGAGGTATCGAGCGATCGATTACGAAGCGCGGCACCAAGGCGTCGGCGTCGATGGGGGCAGATGCATATTGGCCGTGTACCTGCGCGGCGGCCAGCGAGACCAGGGTCAGCAGAGACCGCATTGTGAGGCGAGATGGTTGCGCGTGGTGCGGCTGTGGGTATCAAAATCCAAGTCTTGTCTTGATCTCACTCGTGGTGTGGTGTTGCGCCGTCCATGGGATCTGGGGGCCTGGCATCAATGAGGGAGGGAGAGTCCAGCTCAACAAACCAGAGAGAGAGGAGAAGAAGAAGAAGAGGAAGAGGAAGAGGAAGAGGAAGAGAGAAACAACAAAGAACAAAGGACACGGGCGGCGGCGAATGCGTCTCCTCGGCCCAGATGGGAATCGGAGCCTTGGAGGTGGCGCTGAGCACACACCCTTGCTCGTCGATTGCCATCCCGACTCGTTTGTTCCGCCAAAGCCCGTCTATTCAGCCCATTCAACGACTCCTTGGCCGATCAGCGTGGCACACGCGGCGCTCGCTGCATGCATGCTGCAGAGTGCGGGTACATATTTGTCATGGGTAAGCATCTCATTCCCGTGCCTGGTGAGTGGATGCTGAAGACGAGGAGGCGAAATGCCGCATTGCTGGCTTACTTAACTGTTGATATGCCAGACCCAGGTCCATTAATGTCGCCGACTCACAGGCGTGGGTGTCTTTGAGTGTGCATACCTTGTCCGAGGTAGTTTTTTTTCTTCTTTGGATTTGTCGTCGCCCAAAACCCCAACAGGATGATTTGTCGCCATTACAAGGACTCATGTGGACAAGATCCTCGGCTCTCGTCGCCCGCAAGGGGTCCCGACTCGAGTATGCGGAACAGATAAAGGCGGTCCGTCTTGTCTTCTTTTCCTTACCTACTGTATGCACAGTCGTCAGCCACGCCAAGGCGTCTGCAGGGATGCCATCCTCGAGCTTCCCCATGCGGTTTGATTGCATGCATACATTGGCGCCAGTCCATAGTCATTGATGGCTATATTTGCTGCCGTAAGAAAGTGGAGATGACCCGGGAGACGGGGATTGTACAGAGGCAGATGGATGCCATGGTGATTGGCGGCAAGCTGAGCCCGAAGCCAACCATCTATCTCATCTATCTACACCTTGCCATGGACTAACACCGTCAACCAGCTTCCATGTCCCTAGTGGCAGACCGCAAAGACAGTGCATGGCATGGTTGACCAGCCCAAGATAGTTCCGCCATACATGGCTACACCTGGTCGGACATGGCAATATCCATCCCTACGACGCTGCCACTCCTCGCTCGGCACAGTACTTGCCAACCTCCTTCCGGAGCGTCTCCCGCTGCCTCATCGCCGCCTCCATAATGTCCTCACACGTCTGCCCAAGCCCAGCCCGGCCTCTCTCGCCCTCGCCCTCTCCATATACATGCGCCATCTCCTTCAGCACCGCCTCCAGCTGGTTCGGCAGCCACGTCACAATCGGGCTGCCTCCCGTCGCCGTCGGGTGCGACGTCCGCTTCAGGATGTACTCGCGCGCAAAGCACCAGTGCCGCCATCGAAAGTCCCGCACCTGGTTCAGCAGCTGGAGCCAGAGGCTGCGCGACTCGAGCACCTGCGCCGCGTCCTCGCCGGCGGCAGCGGCACCTCCGAGGGCGTACTCCTTGAGTCCCAGGAACTGCGAGCGCTCCTTGACGTGCTGGAGAAAGGCCCTGTGGTTGCTCGGCCGGTAGTTGCGGAAGTCACGCAGAATCTCCGTTAGAGGCGTGTCCGGCATGGGCACCTGGAGGAAGTTGTCCATCATCGGCACAATGGAGTCGTTGGCGCCGCTCTCGCCTCGAAACGACATGGGCTTGTTGTCGTTGATGCCCTCGTAGACCACCCCGTCTGGGAACATGGACTGCGATGTGATGCCAAAGATGAAAGTGCGGAAGCTGGTATACTTCATTGGCTGAGACTTGGACCACATCGTCTCCATGACACTGTTGATCTTCTTCAAGGCACCGAGCGTCATCTCCAGGCCCTCGTTGAACCTGGCGCGCCGCTCTTTGGGGCTAATCTCACGGGCATCCACCGCCGCAGCATCGAGGGACTTGACGACACCCGCCACCAGAGGGCCCGAGTTCTTGACCATGTCAATGTGCACCAGAACAAAGCCGGCTTCCGACGATGTGGGATCGAGCCCGTGCTCAAAGGCGCGGATCAGTCGCAGGTTGGAATACTCCATGCCAGCGGCGGGATCCACGAGCCGATAATTGAAGAGCGCATAAGAACCTGCATACTCCATGAAAGGCTGGAACCCGCAACTGATGGAGCAGGTTAGCCCAAGTTCCTGACAAGTTATGAGACTACAAGTGTTGCCTTACATTTCTGCACAGCGAGCAATGGGCTGCGCAATCTGTGCCGGCAATACCTGTCGACCAAGACCATACGGCTCGCCCTTGATGAAGCGATGGTGGCAGGGCTCAAGCAGATAAGCCGATGCAAGGAAGGAATAGTCCCGGTACAAGGCATTCTGCAGGGGAAGGTCATTCTTGTACTTTTCGACGGCGTCCGTCAGGTTAGGAAGCTCCTTGTCCACAACCTCGCCCAGCTTGAACTGCGCCAGCAAGCCTGGCTCGCCCGACAGGGTCGTCACCGGCATTCGCTGGAGAATCGACTCAAAGACGTCGAACTCCTGGGGCAGGGCCACGACGGGATCCATCCGGGGGAGGAACCCTCTAGTCGTGGAGACCATAAAGGCCGGGATGGACTTGTCCTCCGGCCGAGTGTCATCCATGACCTGGAAAGGAGGGGGAATGGGGAGAGAGCCCATGATTGACTAGGTAGTGGATGAGTATGTGTTTCAAAAGAGAAAGGGCTGAGAAGTTGGATTGTGGTTTTAGAGGTGTTTGAGTTGCCTCGTCCTCAAGTTGGCTCGCGTTGCCGCCTAAGTACTTGGTGGCCGGAAGTGTTCCGGCCACTGAGGGTGGGGATGATGCATCGAGAACCGACAAGACCAAAAAACCCAACTACCGTGCAGCGCAGTCCTGATGACGTTTTAGTCACGAGAACCGCGCCCACAAACGTAACAGAAACTCCTTTGTCTGCATTCACTTGCCCGCCCACGATGCAGGCCCTGCCCCTCAGACTGTCGGCGCGGGCTAGATTCCCCGGAGCAGGGGAGGTGAGGGGAGGGGATGACATTATAGAGTTGGGGTGAACTCGCAGATGGCCGAGAAGCAGGGCCACGAAGAGACCGACGGCAAGTATGTACGTGACAGGAGCAGATCATAGTACGTGTGCGCTGGCTCTGGGGACGAGAGGAGCAAGCTTCAGCATGCTGGATGCAAGGGGAGTTGGCATAGGAGATGGAGGGTGGCCGGCCCCACTTGATACCGAGAATGGCCGGCCGCGGGTGGGGTCAGTGGCCGGAACGATTCCGGCCTCACGAGCTTCCGGACCCGGCCGAATCTCGACAGCTCTCCGCGGCTCGGAATCGCATCCCCGGATTGGGTAGCAAATCCATTGGAAGGATCGTCTCGCCAACATGCACTCTCGGGTCGGGTAGCTAGGGCACCAAAGGCTAGCGGCACACAACATTATCGGCTTAGACACCGCGGCACATCTTGTTTGTTCAAATTCATCCCAATTTACAGCATCCTGTTCTGTTGCCCATCCCAGATATCCGTAAAATAAAACCACCAAAGATAGCAGCGCCACACAAGCCAAGAAGACTTTGATTTCCCGCGCAAACATCCCCTTCCCAAACCACAAAACATATTCCCTCAGACACTCTTGGTTGGTTTCAGCAGGGTCCGGAAGCTGCTGAGCGGCGTGCCACTGATGGTGCTCCTTGGCGAAGCGGGGTTCCGAGGACGCGGGGTCTGTAAATGAGATGCCGTGGCTTCTGAACCCTCGGCCCCTCGCTCCACGATATCCCCTTTCTCGTCCACCAGGGCAAGGTGGCCATCCTCGTCAAGAGTCACGTCCAACGACTCGGACTCTTGCGCCGCAATGGCCAACATCACCGTCTTGGTATGCATCGTGATAAGCTTAACCGTGCACGTCTTTGTCATTGTCGATGTGACTTCCACCGTGGTCAAGTCTTGGTTGGGATTTCGTTCTTCGTTTGCTCTGGCGAACACCAACGGCCCAGGTTCCAACGTGTCCACTGGCCCAATGAGATTTGCACCACTGGTGGAACGTGCTTGACCCTTCACATCCCGTCTCAAAGCTTCCGACACTCTCACAGGAACTGTCGGGTCTGGCGTGCAGTTAGCTCCTTGACAAGGAGGGGGGCAACCACTTACCTTGTTACACTTCAAGGTCAGAGGCTTATCTGTCCTAGCGGAAGCTGGGGTCGAGTCCCTTTTAGATGACCCGGAAGTGTCGAGACTGTTCTTGACCAACGTCGTTCCAAGCCCCAGAGGTTGACCTTGTTGACCGTTGGACCAGAGCTGTAATGCACCGCGCCCTGTGTCGAAGCTTGAGACTGGTACGATGGTTGAGGCTGGGACAAGGCTTTCCGCATGTACAAAGCCAAGGGCCAGAATGCCCACCGATAGAAGATGGGAGTTGGAAACAGAAGGGATCATTGTAATAGGAATGGCAAGACGGTATCAATTCAATAGTAAGCGAACATCCAAGGCAGCGCTTCATCTTGGAGAGTCGCCGGGTGCTATTGATATATGCCGTTCGATTGTGACCAGCCGTCGTAAGGAGCAACGCATTCCTGTCCTGGACCGCCTCGTTGTGGCCGGGTCTTTGTGTCAAGCGGCGCACATTCCAGAGACCACTCTGCGTGTGAGCAAAAAGCTCGTCACTTTGTTAGAGACCAGTCTCGATCGAGGTCGCTACGAGTTTCAAATCATGGGGTTCGCAAGTCGCTCAGCGCGAGGCATCTCGGCATACACATGACGATGAGGTAAAACGTCATGATCATTTGGCTGGGTCATGACGTTGGCGCATGGGTTCAACAGACGTTGGCAGGGAATTGGCAGAATGTACGGAGTATGGAGTGCACAGCCAGACTACGAGATGCCATTGCGCAGCAGATCAGCGCGCTGTTCGCCTGCACCACGGATTGTTGTTCTGGTGCTGCCGCACCACCATGTGAATCGAGCAAGAGGCCATCGACATGGTGCTCATTGAAATTGAAATGGACGGGTTGTGCAAGGCATGTGAGTGAGGTCTTTGTTACGGGTTGCGGTTGGCTTCGCGAAATAGTGGGCGCTGGATGATGACTTGACAGCGACCTGACTCGGTCGGGTTGATGATGAGGCTTGGTTCACAGTGGGTTGGGGCGATGATGAAATGCATTACACTCGCCAGTGATGAACTACTGGTAACCCAAGTGGGCGTTTTCGGAGCATCGGCTACAGTGAGTGAGTGGGCTGGTTGGACTGGCGAATTTTGCCGTGGTGGCCTGGCGGGGTGGGAGATGCTCCCCAGGTGAGGTGTCCTATTCCGAAGACGTGGTGATGGCGTCGGCTTCCTTTCCGGCGGCGCGTGGGAAGCCTGGCCAAGGCCGGTTTCATCGCAGTGTATCCATACTCGGTGTTGTACTGTGCGTGCGAGGCCTTTGCTGGGTTAGATGAGGCTGGAGGAACAGACGGACAGCTGGCAGAGGGCGGGGAGAGGCCTGCGATCGACCTTCCGCCATTTGTATCCGCAACAGGCGAGCGAGTGATTGCGAGCTGAAGAGCATGGAGCAATCAACAAGGGCAGCCCAGAATCAAATTGCGAGCCCGGTGAATCCGCCACAGGAGGGCCGAGGCAGGGCAAGGGGGCTGCACTATCGAGTTCCACACCCCGATTCCTCCGAGTCTCCGGGTTGTGCTTGGGTAAGACGGTAGAGCGTGGCTGCAATCTTGGCGACGGCGGTGTTGGTTGGGTCTTATTAGGGGAGCGAAAGGGATGGGATGGGATGGATGGATGGAGGGAAGAGAGTGCGGGCGGGGCGGCTATGATCATCTTGGGGATGATGAGCACGCAGAGACAGGTGCATTGTGATCACCATCACCATCATCGCGCCATCGCTGTTGCTGTCGTCGGCTTCGTTTCCGTCGCATCTTTACCCCAGGCTGCGATGGCAGGATGTCGAGACCTGATGCCAAAAGGGCCTTGGTTGATTCCCAGGACGAGCGAGGGAGAGAGACGATGACAGCGAGTGAGGCATGCGAGAGGTACCCCAGTACCGCTGCTGGCTTAATCAGTGCGCGTTGTGGCTGGTGGGTGGCTCAAGGGCCCAGCGCCGGCCGCCCATTGGTGCATCTTGGCAAGGGCCCAGAACGCAAAACAGAGGCGCTAGGCCTGTCTGGGGCCACGCGCCACGGGAACGTCACGTACCTCTTTCCTTGCTCTTACATGGTACCCTTTAGCCTGGTCTTTTTTTGGGGATCTGACGGGAGCGTGAAAGGGAGCCTCTGCTCTGCCAGTGCGAGCTCGTCAAGAACCTTTACCAACCCATTTTGCTGTGCGCCGCCCCAAAAAATGAAAATGACAATGAGACCAAGGCCCCAAACCTACAAGACACGCCCCTCCCGATCCCCATGCCCGATTCCGTTTCCCATTTCCCTCTCCTCCTCTCCATCTCGCCATCCTCCCATCTCTGCCTCTGCATCCCGTTCCCATCACCATCCGCCATGACCATCGCCAACGCCAACTAGCAAAATCTCCCGCTCCACGCAAGCCCCCCAAGCCCACCCCTGACCTCGCCCACGCCGGATCACAGCCAGCCAGCAGCCAGCCAGCCAGCCTAAGACCTTTTCCGCCTCACCGGCTCGTCCGTTTCAACCCAAAACTCCCGCAGACCTGGCCGATCCTGCTTCCTTCATCAACACCATCACCACCATCACCACCACCGTCGCCCATCACCAACACCGTCGCGTCTCATCGCCTCCTCCCTGAGCCAACCACAACCAGCCCACCGCTGTTGTCGCACATCGCCAACCCCTACGCCTCTGCTTCAAACCACCACAGCGCTCCTCATGGCTCCACCATCAAAGCCTGCCGACGGCCGCAGGAAGTCGAGCACCAAGCCCACCCTCGTCGTCACCCTCGCTGTCCCTGCCGCCAAGCTTCGCGAACTCGTCGACCCTGCGCCCGTCAAGGAGGAGACGCCGGTCCAGGAGGCCAGCGAGGGCTCGCCCGCCGCTTCCATCACGGTGCCCCAAGTCAGCAACTCCAACGGCGACAATGCCTCCGACTCCAACGCTGCCACTCCTGCTGCCGACGGCACTCCCGCGCCCTCAGTCATGGGCCCTCCCACCGACGGCCCCAAGAAGAAGGGTGTCAAGCGATCGGCTGCCAATGCCAACGGCACCATTGATGGTGTGCCCAAGCCTCGAGGAAAGCCAGGCCCAAAGAAGAAGCCGCGTCTGTAAGTCATGCTGTCATCTACACTCTTTTCAACCCTCCTTCTTTTTCTTGCTCTATGCATTCTACGTCAAGGCCCGCAGCCAACTTCACGCTCCAAGTACCCGCAAAAGGTTCCCGCAAAAGGTTCCCTCAAAAGCATGCTAACTGGATGATCTTAGGGAGGACGGCACCATCGACCACAGCAACAAGGCGGGCGCGCATAAACTAGGCCCCAAGGCCAACCAAGGCGCCATCAACGCCGGCCTCCGCGCTCTCGATCGCAGCGGTAAGCCTTGCCGCAAGTGGGCCAAAGGTGGCTTCACCCTCAAGAGTTTCACCGGCGTTGTCTGGGAAATCCCCCGTTGGACAGCTCCCCCCAAGAAGGCCCCCGAGTCTGGCACCGAGGACTCGGCCGCCCCATCTGCTGCCAGCAGCAGCAAAGAGATCAAGGAGAATGGCCAAGAACAAAGCGCCAACAACAGCAACAGTGGTGCCGACGTGGAGATGCAAAGTGCCCCTAGCGTCAACGCCTCGTCGCCCGGGCCCGTTCCCATCGCCGCTGCTTCATAAACCGTTCCGTCCTATTCCTTTGTTTGTGGTTCTTTCTTTTTCTTTCGCAAGGAGTCGTGTCACATTACACATAAAGCTGTGGCGTTTCAAGATGCTACAAGGTGGATCTGAAGGGAGTAAAACCGGGATTTCAAATTGCTCTCGTCCTTTGCGACGATTACTTGTCCTAGAATTGACCATCTCAGGACGCGACATGGTGTCGCTGGCGTTCAGGGACAGCAGGGGCACACGCTGTCGGGTATTGGGATTCAAAGGTTGGGTCCATTCAGGGAGAGCGTGTTTCATGTACTTTTAAAAAGTTAAATTTCCAATGAAGATGGTTCATCACAGATGAAAGATGGGTGTGCTCATGTCTCTACATACTGTAGGTAGTCAGAACCCGATGAAGCGCAAGGTTGATGGGATGCTACGGTTGCCAATTGCTTCCATTCGGGTTGGTCAGTTTTGGTAGAAAAAGCCGGCGCATGATGTTCTGCTGACGGGTGGCGAGGAGACGCAAGGTGGCATCAAGGGAGGGTTAAGCGCCCAGACTGCAGGTCAACAAGGTGACAATCCCTCGCGGTCCTGTGATTGTGTGATTGAAAAATCTAGCACGCCGACCGGTTGTAGTCTCTGTATCTTGCGAGGACGACATGCTAAGCTTGATCCTCACATGGCAATAATGTGCACTTTTGGCCGTGTTTTGGGCGCAATCGCATCATCTGCATTCATTGCATTGTTGGTGCCGAACTCAAGGACAAGTCTGGGTACCTGGCGTCCCGTGATTGCGTGTCAGGAAGCCTGAGGGAGGGGGCAATTTCCGTTGAAGTCGTCGATGTGGATTCTGCCGTTCTCGCACGTCGTTGGACCAAGCTCTGGCAGTGATGTGATGGAGTGGCTGGTTGGCTTAGTCACCGGACTCTGGCTGAACATTAATCCAGGTCTGCCAGACGGGGCATTACCATGTATAGTACACGCGACATCAGATACCTCCCTGCCTACCTAGGTACCTATCTGTGAGGCAATAGGATGCTGGGCAAATGAGTGCAATGCTAGCTAGCTCGGTAAATCACAGTATGGAGGCATGCATGTGGTCCTAGGCAATTAGACGACACCTACCATGTATGTTCCGAGGCCTGTCGTGGGGGCTATCTCGGTGCCTGGGTAGCTGTTGGAGAGAAGCATGCCATGATCTACCTACCTTAGGTACCTACCTTAGGTACCTACCTTAGGTACCCAGGCTTGCAGGTGATGCTGACAAGGCGCATATTCATGAAATCGCCAGGCTTGTGGTTGTGCGACAGGATTGTAGAGTCGTCGATTGAGAGATGCTAGTGAATTGCAGTTGCTGAATGACTGAGTCGTGCCCAGGCTGGACAAGAGTCCCTCGTGATGCGATTGATACTTACCTCTAGCGACTGTGCTGTGCCAGTGACCACATCATCAAGGCGTAGGTTGGACGTACATACTTGTACCTTGCTAGCTGCAGTACCTTGCGACCAGGTACCTTTGTGCCCGCGTTTTGCTTCCCCACGTTCGTTCAAGGGGTGCTATCTGATGGAAAGCCTGACACGCAACGCAACAACACCACTGGCACTTGCAGCAAATAACTGGCCAAAAAGGAAAACTTCTGCTATGGTTTGATGCCGGCTACAGATGGATCTGTCCTTCTGTCCTCCCGAGCGATGACAAAGAGTATCGCCTTGCCCTCCCACCATTGTTGGTATACCAAGCCAAGGGTCCTTTTCCGGCGACTGATCCCAGCTCCAGGTACCTCCACTCAGGTACCCGCTACCCAGGTTCGAGACATTGTGCCGTAATCGAGCGGGTCAATGGTGACGGCACGTTAGCGGACCTCCACCCCATCCGACCTCCGCTCTCCGCTCTCCAACACGCTTCCTCCTGCCTTTGCGTGCACCTCGATCCCATTCAACCTCTGCCTTTTCCGACTTCAGCTGGCGTATCGACGACGCATAGGCCTCTGCTTTGTTTCCTTCTCTTCCAGCTTCCGAACGAGTCCATTCCCGGCCTTTCTCCTGTTCTAGTACCCAAGGACCTCTCCTCATCGATTCGAGACGCCTTCAGCTTAGGCTCGCCAACGGCTGCATCTGAGTGGTAGCTGCACCACTGCAGCTTCCCGGACGAGAGCAAGCTCTTTCCCTGGAGCATACTCCAGCTGCTCTCTTCCATCTCGGCCAGCGGTCATACGCTCTTCCGTCTCTAGCTGCGATCATGGCCGGTCCTTTCCAGCATGGCTCCTCGGCCTTTCCAGAACCTGCCTCGCCTGCTGGCATCTCGACTCCCTCCTCCCGCAACCGTTTCTCTCTCTCCTCCAACTTTTACACGCACCCTTCCCGTACTTCGCTCCTCGAGTCTTCCGCCGGTGACATAACTCACGGAGGCGCTGCCGGGTACGGCAGCTTCATGCGACCGGATACCCTTGATATGGATAGTGCGACCGCCAGTAGCTCTCCTCGTCCCTGGAGAGGAGGGCTGCCATCCTTCTCAAGAGCCTTCAACATGCTCCTGGCAGCAGAGACTGGAGGCACTCCGCCCAAGGATGATGACGAGGGCTTCTTCATTCCGTCCTACCTCGAAGGGTCAACCTACGTCCAAAAGCTCGAGGAGGCATACAGGTCCAAGACGCAAGCACGAGAGTCGGCTGGGAATGCATCCAACAGGCTCTCTGCTACTCTTGCCACGACCAGCCCGCATCAGCAGGCGCATCTTCCACACGGCTCCCATCGGGGCATGTCGCACACCGTCATCGAACGTGCGTCGTCTGTCGATTCAGAAGAGTCGTTAGCACCCTTGCCGAGCAAGTGGAACAAGGATGATCAATGGGGAAATATCGAGATTCAGCCCGATGGCCTGAGTGTCAAGTACATTGGCCCTAAAAATCAGCATGACCGAGAGCACGAGGCCTGTGCCGTGCGGGCAGATCATTTCATGCCCCCTCAGTGTGGCATTTATTACTACGAGGTTCACATCTTATCAGCAAAGCGCGATGAGTATGTCATCCCCACGTACAGTTATCTCACATTGTCTTGAGCTATGATACTGACTTGAATTCTTTAGTGCAACGATTGGCATTGGATTTACCACCAAGACGGCGACTCTATCTCGACCCGTTGGCTGGGAGCCCGAGGCCTGGGGCTACCATGGAGACGATGGCCGCTGCTTTACCGGGCAAAATATCGGACGCCATTACGGCCCTATCTACAACGCTGGCGATGTCATTGGCTGCGGTGTCAATTTCCGTGACCACACGGCCTTCTTCACCAAAAACGGAGTCAAAATTGGTATGTTTGACGTGGGCTAAGCAAGTTGTATCAAAGATCTGACTGAGTCGCTAGCAACGGCATTTCACAACATCTCCCAGACCAAGCTTTATCCCGCCGTAAGCCTTAAAAAGTCGAGCGAGCACGTCCGCGTCAATTTTGGACAGACGCCTTTTGTGTACAACATTGACGACATGATGAAGGTACTGTGTGCTGCTCGGCCTTGACTTAGTGACAAGCTGACTGTTTCCATCAGGAGGAGCGCGAGTCTGTGCAAAACGAAATCGAGACCACTGAAACGTCACTACTGGTACCGGGGATGAACGAAACCGATCTTGTTCAGTCGCTTGTCCTTCAATTTCTCCAACACGATGGTTATATTGAAACGGCGCGGGCTTTCGCCGAAGATATGCAGTCACAGAAGGAGGCACTGACACTCGAACCTAGTGCTGCGGGCGTTGGTGTCAATATTCGAGACGACGAGGATGCTAATAACCGTCAGCGTAGGTTCCCCTCGACGGGACATGTGCACGCGCGAAGTACTGACATCTTTTCTAGGCATTCGGAGAGCCATTCTGGAAGGGGATATCGACCGCGCTCTTAAGTACACCAACGCATATTACCCCCGTGTGCTCCAAGGCAACGAGCAGGTTTACTTTCGGCTACGATGCCGCAGGTTTATCGAAATGGTACGCAAAGCGGCTCAGCTGAACTCGATGGCGGAGTCTCAGAAGAGCAATGGCCTCATGTCCCAGTCAGCACCCCAGGACATGGACCTTGATATGAACGGCAACATTGCAGCGTGGGCTGACGCTGCGGGCGTCAACGAAACGGACAGATCTAGCGAGCTTCTGGAGCTGGAAAGGAGTATGATTGAGTATGGACAAGCATTGCAAGCCCAATATGCGAACGATCCACGAAAGGAAGTCACCAAGGCCCTGAATGAGATATGGGCCCTAGTGGCATACCCCAACCCTCTCAAAGAGCCCCAGGTTAGCCACCTATTGGACAAGAAGGGCCGAGTGGCTGTGGCTGAAGAGCTCAACTCGGCTATCTTATGTGAGTTTTACCTCGTGCCAAAACTACTGCTAGAGGCCATGTTCTAATACGAATGAAGTGTCCCTCGGCAAATCATCCCGCGCGTCTCTAGAGAAGCTCTACGCACAAACTAGCGTACTCCTCGAAGATCTCCGCCAAGATGGTGGCGAGGGGGCGTTCATCTCGATCAAGGATATCCTGGAAGATATTCCTCATCCGACGCAGACCTGAGGTTGGAGATTGACTTCCATAACGACCCCTTGAATTTCGAAACTCCGAAACCACCCAATCAATACAGCGCCCCGTTGTGTTCGTCGAATAGATGTCTACTGGGCAAATCATTCGAGAACCTGGCCGACATCTTCCAGTGTGCTGTTCATCCCCCCCCTCTTGCTCCCCAATTTTGCTTCCTGGTGTTTCTGGTCATGGTTTTGCTAGGCGTTAACGGTTGTTTGCATTGTGTCATGTACTCCTGACCACTACATGTTTGCATGCAGAGGCAGACTACTTTACTCTACTTATCGGGTATTTTGTATCTTGGTGGCATATCGGTGCCATGCTGGCGAACGTTCATAGATAATCGGACTGGCAATGGGAGGGCTAAGGGAGTTTTTTTTTCGGAACACAAGCAGGTAGGTATAGCTTTTCAAGTGCCAAGCGCATAGAACACTCGCACCATACCGACACGGGGATCCCCAAATGCACAGGGGTTGAGCAAATTTCGTACATGGTGCTTGGTGAAGTCTATCTTCCATGTATAATGAATAAATCGGGGGCGTTTGGCCATCTTGGGGCCCTTCCACGGCCCCTGACGAATAGGTTGTTATACAAGTGTTGCTCATGTGTTGCAGTGCCTATGCTCCTGTCGATGCTACGCTGCTTCTATAGTTTTTCTCTGCACACATATCGTTACATATGCCTGGATATTTCTCGGGGATTTCCGGCCGTTGAGCTACTACTGGCTTCCCCAGCACTTTTCGTACAGCCTGTTTCGATGCCGCACCAAGTTGTCGAACTGTAAGAGACACTCCTGCAACCCAGTGTCGACCCAGGGAAGGTCATCTGTAAGCATGAGGTACGTGTAGGCAAAGACTTCGGCGTCTAGGAGCCCTGGAGAGTGGGCGCCAAAGAACCAAGGGTCGTCGCCGAGGAGGGTGGAGAGGGCGCGCAGGGCATTGACGGCATCTGCTTGTAGCTGCGAGGGGAGGATGAGGGATCGGCGCGTGGTCTTGAGGATCTCGGATGTAGCAGCTGCACGAAGCGTGTGGCGTAGCGGGGCGCGGAGCAGAGGTGAGTTGGGGAGATAGAGAGTGGCGAGGAGCGGGGTGTTGGCGGGGGAGAGGTAGAGGGATTGAAGCTGCGCAGAGTAAGGTGTGAGCTGTCGGAAGTACTAGGTAGGTAGGCACCCTGGGCATCTAGGAAGGCCGGGGGAGATGAAGACATACCCAAGCAGGACGGATGCTCTGCGTCAAGAGGGCCTGGTATGCCTCTAATCGCGGGGAGGAGATGTCGGCCAAGGGCTTGGAGGCATTGTCTCGAGCATACCTGTGTATGCGGTCGCCCGTCAACGGGGCAGACGGTTTTGACGATGCTGACTGGGGGAGGAGGAGGAAGGGGAGGGCGCCAGAGGGCGAGGCATGGTTGTTTGAAGGTACAATGTCGAAGTCGATACCAGCGATCCTCAACAGGGTCTGTCATTAAGAATGAGCATGTGCGTCAACAAGCTTTTGTCCACGCTACGAGTGCGCGACGCCTTGACGATGAGTGGGTTTCCTCACCTGCCACTTGAGACACGAGGGGTTATAGCTGGGACGGCCGTGCACGGCACTGTCATCGTCGACAAAGACATGGAGGCTCGGGCGGGCGCGGGTGGACGAGGGCGAGCGGCAAGGCAGAGGCTCGGGCGCGTAGACGGCGAGGGGGAAGCGGTCGAAGAGGCCGCGGATGGGCGCAGGGACGGCGAACCACGAGGGCCGAGGCTCGGCGGCAGCCGTGGAGGAGGAAGCCATGAGGCGTGTCGGCGAGGACAATCGGGGCCGGGCTTGGGCTATCTCCGTCGGCGAAGCGCTGCGATGCGCTGCGATGCGCTGCGGTGCGCTGCGGTGCGCTGCGGTGCAGAAAGATGGGCGGAGGGGGATTGAGGCTGGTGACGAGGCTGAGAGGTTGGGCTGTGAGGCTGTGAGGCTGGAGAGCTGGAGAAGCTGGAGAGCTGGAGAGCTGGAGAATCTACAGTGACCTACCCAAGAGTACGTACACACTGTAACTGCCGATTGGGGAATGGAGGGGGACGGGAGTGGTCAGCAAGTCAAGGCTGGGATGTGGGGCGGGTCGCCGAAGAGGCTCCGGGAGATCGGATGGGACCCCGGACCCCAAGGAGATCCGAGTCGTCGGGGGTTCAGGATCCATCTACAGTAATCCATACAGTGCAGTATCTATGTCCGTGTGTGCGGACGGGAGCAATTCTACCGATGGGCATTGCATTCCGTGCTGGCAAATGCCCGGCCGGCGGTCCTCTGGATAGGTGCGGCTCCCGGGCCTGGGCCAACTAGGTGGGTGCTACAGGATGCTACATGGCCGCTGAAGAGTATCACGGTCGCTCTGTTTCCTCGCTCTGAGGCCGGCGAGTGGACCGATTGTGTCGTCCCGCCATCCATCCCGTAGCGCTAGCAGCCATGGATTGATGGACCATGGCCCAGGGCGGGATGGCCTGGGACCCTGCCCTTGGAGGATTTCTCCGGGTAGCCGCACGAGCCGCTGGAATGGCACCATGTATGGGCTGTCGGTGCAAGTACAGTATAGCATGTATGTATGTATTGTAAAACGACAGGAGTATTGTCAGATGTGGCTGCGGATTGCACACATGGAAGGTAGTATCCGTCCAGATAAGCATGTATGGATGGATGGATGTATGTACAATACATACATGTGTACGGTTAGGTTGACCCACCTGGCCAATGTACTGTACTGAATGTATCGTGTAGTACGGAGTCGAAAGGATGCCAAGAAGCAGACCGCCAAGAGTCCTCTGGATAATCAGGCAATGGAGATGGAGGCTGTGGACAAAACCACGCAACGGGTAGCAGCAAACAGCGACCCCATCGGACATTGGCCGCTTCGTCCGTGAACGGCCAGCAGCCTTTTTTTTTTTTTCCCTCTCTCTCTTTGTACGTTAGATTGACGATGTGGGAAAACCTCGGCGTCTCCACACCCCGACGATTCCGAGATGACCCGGCCTCTCAAAGTCTCTTGGCCTACGTACCTATGATGGGGGAGAGTAATCCGGACGGGACATATCCCATTACATGTATGTACGTGGCATAGCAGCTGGGTAGATTGTTTACCCGTGGCTGCTAGTAGCGACCCGAGCCATGCCATTCGCTTCATGACGGAGGTCGGGTGCCTGTGCATGTTATCAATGCAGGCAGGTAGGTACTGACTGAAGTGAAGTGAAGTGAACTGGACTGAACTGTACAGATTATGTTGTCCTGATTCCCAAACCCGCTGGCCTGAGCTGGCCTGTTGTAACGCGACAGTCGTACGTCTGTCTGTCTGTCTGCAGCAGCCCCGGACGGGCATACTCGGCAATACTATACTTGGGGTCCCCTCTTTTTCCTTCTTCATTTTTTCTTCATCTTGTTCCCCTTTAGCCCGGTTTGACCTTGACTCCCACCTCCCTGACTGCCAGGCACAAGGGCGCTTTGTTTCTCTGGGGGCGGCCCCCACGGATCCTCCACCGAGCCCACTCGCCCTTGTCCTCCCCCGCCAGCAGCTCGTACTTTGGTCCGTAGAATGCGCATCAAAGGCCGAAATGTCCGCGCCCTTTCTCTGGAGCGCTTGTGGCCATCCATCATCTAACGGGGGGGCCGGGGGCCTGCCCCACGTTAAAGCCGAGCCGATGCGAACGAATGAATACTGTACGTACCTACCTAGGTAGGTACAGTATATACCTAGATATGTGCGTACGTGCAGGTACATATTAGACTATTCAAAAGGCTTGACAGGCACAGTGGAGAGTAACAACAGGCGGCCTTGTCTGGGGCAGTTGTACAGTACATAGGTGCGGCTGTATGTAATCTGCACAGTGCCTACTATGTACATATGACGCTGATCATGGGCGCCTCAGGGTCCTGGGTCCAGTTCCGTCCAAAGCCAGCCCAGCCCAGCCAGCCAAGCCCGCCACAAGCAGACGGCCCAAATGGCCGAGCCGTTGCCACAAGCTTTTGCGGGCGCAAAGTGAATCGGGCAATCCATGATGCTGTGCAGCCAGTCAACACCGAAACAGGCTTTGTGTCCATATGCTCAAGACAGCCTTGCTCTGGGGAGGAGGTTACGTGCAATTCCAGTACAGAAGCACAGAGTACAGAGTACAGAGTACCGAGAGCGATCAACTAAGGTATGTATGTACATGGCTACTGTACTTGGTACGCAAGGTACATGCATACATGGTGCGTCCAGTAAGAGGAGAACCCCGTCCAATGCTGGCCCTCTAGTGAGACAACGGCCTCCACCAGCGTCATCTTGCTCTGCCGCCCGCCGTGTCCATCTCCCCGCAAAAGAAGAAAAAAGTCGGCCGGGACGGATCCGCTTGGGGGGTCCCCAACTTTGCAAGTCTACATGCTTAGTACTGTGCTGTATCCGTAATCTGTAGGCATGTAGACAGGTACAGTGGGCAGTTTACTTACAGTACTTAGGTAGTCTATGTCTGTCTGCATGTCTGTCCTGACGGGGGCCCCATTTTAGCCGTCGACCTGGCCATCCATCATCATTTATTACCGGTAGACGATCTCAATCCATCCAAATACAAGCGCACCCCTCCCGACGCTTTCTCTCCTCTCTCTCTCTCTCTCTCTCTCTCTCTCGCCCTCTTTCGCCCTCTCTCTTCTCTCTCTCTCTCTCTTATTTTGCCTTCCTACTTACTCTCCCCATCTCCTCTTCCTCACCAAGGCAACCAAACATATCCAACCCGCCGTATCGACTGCACTCGCTCCAACATCCACCCTCCTCTACACCAACGCCTGCTACCATGGACGCCATCACCACCAGCGCCGCCTTGTCCTCCCAGCAGTCCCCCACTGCCAGCCAGATGGTGATCCAGCCTGCGCCCACCCAGGCCCAGCCGCCCTCTACCGACATGTTCCTCAAGGACTTTACCCTCATTGCTGAGGCCGCCAAACGAGCGCAAATGGCCATCATGGTCCGTGACTTTGAGGAATGCGGCATCTAACTCGTCTTCGCTGCCGCTGGCTGCGTCATCGTCGTCATCGCCATCTCTGTCTGGCATTGACTACAACTACTCGGCCAAAGGAGTCAGCAGTCTGTGCAGCGCATGGCATCTGGTTCACGGCCAGCCGTCATGACCCCCCATCACATGCCACCGCATCGCCAAAAAAAAACTACCACCAAAAACTACCACCAACGACTACCACCATCACCACCACCACCACCATCACCATTACAATCACCAGCTGGTCGCATCGCTTATCACACCCTGGCCGTGCCGAGATATGCCCTTGGCCTCTCCTTGGCCCTTGTTGTTTCCCTTTGGGGACCGGGTCTAAAATGGTTCGATCTGGACCGTTTTCTTCCACCTCACGGCATTATCGCGGACCTTGGTTGCGAAGTGGGTCGCCCACCTCGCCTTAGCCGACGCCGCGTCCGGCCAACAAGGGATGGGTCGTGCGTGGGAGGGTGACAGCGAAACACCTATCTCGATGGGGCCTCTGGACCGATGGACCGAATGGACCGATGGCTCGATGGCCTCAATGCACACGCAGACAGTTTCTCCTCATTTTCCCCAGCTCGCACCCTCCCCCCACAGCCTCGACAGCACATGTGGTGCAGGTGTGGTAGCTTAGTGTGGAAGCCTTATTATCCGGCGCAACAGCAGGTGGTGATGGCTGCAACAGCATGACATCACTAGACATCTGCTCTTGACACATTGCACCTCTCTTGCAGTCTAATATTGGCACATTTTCATCTTTCTTATTTTTGTTTTTACCTCGCCTAGGTATGCAGCTTTTCCCGGGGTTTTGGCGCAAGGATACACGGATACGGGGTCTCCAAAAAGGACGTGGGGGGGTAGGATTGGGATTTTTTGAGACTCGTCGATTTGACCAACACAATCTGCTGGGCAATTTGAGATGCCACGGCTATCGTTGGATACACCTCGGCTTGCCCCTAATGGATTTGGATGCTGTTACGATATGGATACACTCTATACAGAAGATACCACTTATTTACAATGCTACATACATTATTACCTTACCCGCCCTACTCCCTTTGCCAGCCAAGGTGCATGGAATCCTCTTGCAGTAGATCCCAAGCAGGGAATGCACGTCATGACGTATCAAAAGCACACCTCGAGTAAAGTGTTCCCAACATGGGGTGGATGGAATGGAATGGGCATCTGCAGACGTGTCTCGAGATGGCGCCATTTCCGCTACCAGCTTCTTCGAGGCCTTCTCTGGACTCGCCAACTTGTTGAAATGGCGTCGTCGCTGTAACCTAAAAGCCCATTGCCGTGCAGGCAAATAGCCGCCCGCTTTGGAGCCCAGTAAATGAATGCAGGAACGACTCAAACTACAGTACACCGGCCTCAGCTGCTACATCACGTGCCACAACCTGCTGCAATCAGATCAATAAAACATACAGCCCACAAGTTGATCAGCAGTCAGTCCATCGTACAATATCAACTACCGCCCTACATCCATCTCCCCTTCTGGATTATCCCCCCCCCCCCAAAAAGCTGCGCTACCATGGCCCAGAATCATCATCATCATCACCACCTTGCCGTCCCTGAGCTTCGAGACCAGCCCGGTCCACCAATCACAACATACTCAATGCCCCCGCAACCCACAACAACCCCCCACACATCGGCTGCTATCGATAATCGACTAGGGGCACGCGAGTGACGTCGAGCTCTGCCCAGCAAAGCCCAGCAAGCCCAGCTACCCCTCGGGCAAAGCCGCCAACTCCATCCCTTCGCACAGCCGATCCCCCGCGACGGCGCACACGAACATCCATTGTCCTCGGATCGCTCGCCGTGCCCATCCACGCCATCTCGTGTCTCTCGGACCAGACTCTGGAAGCACCAAGACGTTGCCACCGACGTGCTCCACCGTCCCGTGCTCTGATTCATTTCATTCCTCCCCATCCTGTCTCGCGTTCGTCCGCCCCTTCCCCAGCTTCCCGCAAACTTGCGACATCGACCTTGTCAGCTTGCCGTCACTGTCACTGTCGCCATGGCTGCCCAGGCCAACCCCCCCACCCTCGCAGAGTCCTTTGCAGCTCTACCTGCCTCCGACCACCCCTCCCGCTGGAACGACTGCTGGCGCGACTCCTACACTCCCTGGGACCGTGGGGGTCCCTCGCTCGCCCTGGACGATCTGCTCCGCCAACGCCCCGATCTCTTGCCTCCTGCCCAAGACCACGATCATCGCGGTCACCCGCTGCGCGACTCCACTGGAGCTGTCGATAAGAAGAAGGCTCTCGTTCCAGGTTGCGGCCGAGGCCATGATGTGCTCCTATTGAGCTCGTGGGGCTTCGATGTGTGGGGTATAGACTCGAGTGAGGTTGCCCACGCAGAGGCACTGGAGAATATGAAGAAGTCGGATGCCCAAGACTCCTATAAGCCCATCGATGGGTTAGAAAAAGGCAGTGTCCACTTCATCAAGGGGGACTTTTTCGGCCAGGATTGGACCCACGATATAGGCAATGAGGGCAAGTTTGATCTAATATTTGACTACACGGTACGTTTCTCCCAACACCTGGGTTTTCGCCTACGTTGAGAAAGGATATTGATATACTGACGGTCCTGGCCAGTTCCTCTGTGCTCTCCCGCCTCCATCGCGCCCTCAGTGGGCGAAGCGTGTGACGGAGCTCCTCACCCACTCCGGCCGACTCGTCTGTCTCGAGTTCCCCACGGCGAAGCCCATGTCTGATGCTGGTCCTCCTTGGGGTGTCTGCCCGGAACTCTACGAGGCACTCCTGGCCGCTCCCGGTGAAGATGTCCCCTATAATTCCGACGGCACCGTCCAGGATAGCGTCAGTCCCAGGCCGTGGGTCGACGGGTTGCACCGTCTCAGTCTCGTGAAGCCCTTGCGGACGCACAAGGCCGGAACGCGCGAGGACGGCTCGGTGCTCGATTTCATATCGGTGTGGAGTCGATAAGGAGGCCCAGCAGTCTATAGTTGTCGGCACAGCCCGCAGTAAAAACGAGAGAAGCACGCAAGTGAATAAATTCTGAGGCCTAGCGAGGTCCTGGGGTCATGATGCCGTTCGGAGTGAGTTGTAGTGCTCTCCCAGCCCGTACCCGTGCCTGTAGTAGGCCAGCCAGAGCGTCTTGCCCGAGCTGGCGCCCTCGTCCTCGCCGATGCGCTCCATGCGGCCGTCCTGGATCACGCGGATCTCGACGTTGTACCGCCTCGCCAGGGCCATGAGCTCGAGCTGGCCGCCCCACTCGGCCGTGTCGCGCATTTTGTGGGCGTAGCCGTCCAGGTCCTCCTCGAGAAACGGCGCAAAGTCGTCGCGGTGCGCCAGCATGTACTCTGACGCGTCGCGGCGCACAAGCTTGTAGGCGGGCGCGCGGGCGGCCTCGGCGTCGCGGCCGCGGTCGAGGGCCACGGCGTGCTGGCCCAGCTGGTCCGCCACGGCGGAGAAGAGGCAGTGGCCGTCGGGCTCAATGTCCTTTTCGACGAGCTTGTACGTCGCAAACATCTTCTTCATGTACTCGCTCTCGCGCGCCCGGTTGTCCGTCATGCCGGCCGCCTCCTCCTCGGCGCGCGCCGCCGCCGCCTCCTGCTCGGCTGCCCGGCGGGCCAGCCGCTCCTTTTGCCGGTTGCGCTTCTTGCCGGCGCCCTGCGCCTGCTGGCCGAGGCCTTCGTCGCTCGCGGCCGTGTTCGCGTCGGCGTTGGCGTTGGCGTCGGCGTTGGCGTGGGTGGTTGACGGCGGCGACGACGACACGTGCAGCTTCTCGGCGGCCTTGTGCAGCGTCTCCTCGACCTTGTCCTCGACCCTATGCAGCTTGTCTCCCAGTGTTGAGCGGTCCCCGCCCTGGACACGCTCGGCAGCGACGGCGTTGCCATCTGGTACCAGAGCGTGCCCCTCGTCGTCGTCGTCGTCCTTGTCGTCTGCGCCGCCACTTCCTGCTGCTACGGCAACCTCGGCAGCCTGTCGCTCCCGCAGCTGTCGCTCCATCTCGGCGCACTCGTCGTTGACGCCCCTGCGCGTCTTCTTGGTCGCGTTCTTCTTCTTGCCCGTGATGCGGCCCTGCAGCTCCTTGAGCTCGCGCCGGTGGCGGGCCTGCACCAGCTCGAGCGTCTCGGCCTCCATTGCTCCCGCGGCGGTGCTCGTCTGCAACCCCTGCTCTTTTTTTTCTTCTTTTTTTTGGCTTCCCCTATGCCCTGGTTGGGCTGCCTGCTGCCAGACGCTGCAGAAAGGAAGCCGGAAGCTGTCTTGTTGGGGAGACTTGTCGGAAGAAGCTGTCGTGAGGTGGAGTGCGGTGCAGTGCGGTGCGGTGCGGCGCTTGCTTGTGGTGAGGATCGCGGGGTAGAAGGGATGGATGGATGGATGGATGGATGCTGATGCTGCCAGGTTTGGTGGGGGTCGCCGTGGGAATTTTCTAGCTGCCCAGTCAGGCCTCCCCCTCACGCGCTATTGGGCGATACAGTTTCAAGCGGCCCAACCCAACCTCATCCATGATCCAGAAGACATTCCTCCTGCGTCAACGCAGAGGTAAGCCATAGATATATATATATATAAGTGTATGTAATTTTCCGGGCATCACAAGGCCAAGGTATGAGGTGTGTCAGTTTCAATCTTTTTCGTATGCACAAGATCTCTTTTTTCTATATGCTCTTTGGCAAGTTAAAGTGTCAAGAATTTATAGACTAGTGACCTCGGGCCTCGGGGGATTACAATGTTTGGCTTTGACATCTCAGTCAGAGGATTTATTTGTTTGTATTTGCTAAACTAAGCTATGGACTTTTCCCCCCCTTTCCTGTGCACAGAAAACATCCATTGGATGGATCCCTGAGCGTGCACCAAGTGTTTACCCTCCTTCAATGTCCAGTCATCCCCGTCTTGTAGCCAAGCCGAGTCAAAACGCCCAAGCGCCAGGCTGCCTAGGCAATGGCTCAAGTTGCCACAAAACGCTGGAATCCAAAAGAAATCTCAAGTGAGTGAATGGGAAGCAGGTGAGTGATGAAAAGGGTATAATTGCTCCCAACACTGTTCCCTTTGCAAAAGAAAAGGTACACACTGACATGATTCAAGAAAAATAATTGGTAAAAGAATGGTTGGTCGTCGTTGGAGAGCAATGTAGCTCGGGGATCAGAAGCCCCTAAACGGGTCGTCCCGGAAAAAGTTCTCCTCTCCCGTCGTGCGACTCCCTTGGTAGGAATCCTCGGTATAGCGAGTGCTTCGCGAAGGACCACGGGAGTGGTTGTAGCTGTCACGGTGCCGGCTCCGGCTCCGCCTCCTTCTCATCTCTTTGCTGCGTCTCCGGACTATCTGCCGAAACTCGTCATGCTCATTGGGGTACTCGCTGAATTGGGAAAACGCCAGGGGGCTGATGAATGCCTCCATGCGGACTGTGCCAATAGCGTCGAAGAAATTGCCCGGTCTAGACGATGCTTCAGAAGTGCGCTGCGACACTGTTTGGCTCATGCCCCAGCTCGACCCCTGAGACTGATAGATGTCGGAGGAGCCAGCGGTGCCCACACTGGCTTCGGCAGTGCTGTTTGTATACTGGTGGTTGGATCCAGGCCCAGTGGGACTAGAGAATCCCCGGAAAGACAGAGGAGGGGGGATGTGGCCCCCGGTATTGCTGCGCTTGCGTCCATGAAACATAGCGAGATTATTGTGGCTGTTACTGTTGTTGTTGTTGTTGTTGTTGCCGGCACGATCGTGGAAGCGGGGGATAAAGGGAGGTTCGGCAGCATCACGAGAATCATCACGCGAATGATTGCTTGAGATTGCCCCGAAAGACTCAGTCATCTTGTAGCTCGCAATGTCGCCCCGCTGGGCTTGTGAAGCACTCGGGATGCTCGGGATGCTCGGGATGCTTGGGACACTTGGCGGGGTCTGCCGGGTCAAGCCTGTGCGACCTTTGGCGATGCGGATCGAGTCCCTGATACCGCCGCGTTTCAACTTTGTGGGAGCCGGCGCCCCGAATTCCGGCAACGGACTGGGTTTGGCCAGCAGTCGCGGCTCGGGGGCAGCCGTGATCTCAGGAACCGCCTGGTTGGAGTGGGCCAGGAAGGATAGCGCCGTCAGCCATACATAGTGCCGCTCTGCCGAGGTCGCAGTAAACTTGAGAGCTCGCTGCGGCGTCAGGATCAGGATGGATCGGTTGAACACGGCTCCCGCACCCTTGGGAGCAGGGTTGTCGTCCTTGACATCGAGGACAGACTGAATCGTGACTGGATTCACTGTCAGCGCTTCTGAAAGCCGAAAAGGGGCGAGCAACTTACGCTTGCGGCCGGGCTTTCCCATCAGAGCGCTTCCAGATGACGGTTGCTTGCTGCTCCAAAGGATGGCCCTCTCGTACGGTGCCAGCCACACCCATCTCTTGTGTCGGTCGTTGCCTCCGTCGTCTTTTCCATGGCTTTCAGTCATTCCAAACGACTTTCTCCGTCGCACATACTTGAACATCCATTCACCAACCATCGTTTGGGCAATCGCATCAACCACAGTCGTTGACTGAGCTCCGCTGCTTTGAGACTGAATGTCTGTACCATTCGTGTTATCTGTGGTGGTGGACAGCTGGTGTCGGTGGCGAAACTGGCTGTTGCCACGAGGACGACCTGATGGGCTTGTGATGTCGTTCTTTGGCAACGGGGGTAGCCCTGGGCTTTCCGGTGCCTCGGTGGATGGCGACAGTGGCGGCGATCGGCTGCCCTGTCGGCGCGGCCTCTGATGAAGGGGCAGTGCAGCAGCGGAGCGCACCTTTCGGATGCTGCTGGCACGGTAGTGGCTGCGGCTACTTCCACGGCGAGATCCAGCATTTCGGGTTGGGCTTCTCTGCCCATCACTGCGCACACCAGCGTTGAGCGGAGGCTTCCTCGAGCTGGCCCGCGTCGGGATGGGAAAAGGAGGATCCTTGGCATCCGGGATGCTGGGGCTCCGCGAGCGGCCTTGATGGCTAGAGATGCCGCTCTGGATCATGGCAGCCTTGCGCATAACGCTTGCGCGGTTTGGTGGCATCGAGTTGGGTCCCTTTTCAAAAGCCCTCGCTGCTCTGGCGGAGAATCGGTGGCCAGTCTCCTCCTTCTCCACAAGGGTAAATGAGTTATATGTGTCGATGGCGGTGGATTTCATCGTGCCTCGGGGGACCTGTCGCATCGAGATCTGTTCAGGGGAGGTAGGGATTGTGGCGTTGGTACCAGTTGTTCCAGTCGAGCTGCGCTTACCGGCGCGACTCGAGGCGAGCTTTGGCCGCGGCGCTGACAGTGCGGTTCGATATTCAGAATCGCTCATGTCGATGTCACCAAAGTCATCCGCTTCGTCGGAACTTCCGCCATCAAAGCCGGCAAACAGACTACTAAAGCGATGAGGCCGTCGGATTGGGGCCCTCTGGCTGGAGAGTGGGCCGTCGTCATTGTTCCCAGGGTAATGATCGTGAAGGCTTTCCTCGCCAAGAGACACAGGCGACGATGGAATCTCGATAACGCTAGATCTATTTTCCAGTCTCCGTGGATTGCGCGGTGGGACATTTCCAGGAAGGGGCGTAAAGTCGTTGCTGGCCTCGTTTACTGGCATGGGGTTGGGCGAGCTGGGGCGCGACGTTATGTTCGAGGGCTGAAGGTGCGGTGGGAGTAGAGCTAGTCTCTTATCGGTTTGGATACCTTCAGTTTGAACACCTGTATCGCTGGTCACAATGGAAACGGAAATATTGACTTGACAGCCAAAATCCTTGGAGTGCTGCGGCAACATAGATTCCCTTGGTGTATTTGGACGGCTTGTGGGAGGATGTACACTGATGCTAGGGATCGCCGGCGGCGGTGGTGGCGGCGGGGATGAAGGCATTGGCGGGACGGGAAGCGCAACGGGTTCAGCGGGCTCAACGGGCTTGATGGGCTCAATGGGCTCGACGGGGTCGGCGGGCGCAACAGGCGCAACGGGTTCGATGGTGTCTGTCTGGGTTGAAGAAGAGACCATCGGAATTGCTGGCGGTTCAGGAGGAGGTGGCGTGGGAGAGCGGAAAGGGGTCTTCGGGGTTTTTGGTGGTGTAAGTGGCACCTCATCAGTCGTTTGCGCTGCTGCTGAGATCATCAGTTTTCGCGGTGCAGGCGGCTCGATGGAAAGCGGACGGCCACTGTGAACGCGCTTCCGGCTCTGGTTTGCCTCGATTTCACTTTCGCGGTTTGGGCTGTCAGACTCCGGCAGCTTGCCTTGAGCGGGCTCCAGCTCGGGCGTGGCGGGTTTTGACGGCGCCAGTTTGGGCGAAGGAGGTGGCGAGAACTGGATTCCCGTATCAACATACGACAACTTGGGCAGATCTGGCTCCGTTTCCTCGTCTTCGCCCTCGAGTGTTTCCAGCACCTTCTGGTTCATGAGAAGCTTTCCACGCAAGACGCTGCCCGAGCGCTTAATGCTTCCCGATCGCTTGACGCTCTCGATGCTCTGGTTTCGCCGGTGGATCCGATTCAAGAGGCTATCGCGGCTCAGGGTGCGGTCATGGCGGATAGGGATATGGTTCGACAGAACACTGTCTCGACCGTCGACATCGCTCTGGTCGTCCTCGGATGCAAAGTTCAACTCGTCAGCCAAAGAATTACCGTTGGGCTTTGCCAGGCTGCTGATGACAGAGAATCGAATGCTGTTCGTCATGCTGGTCCTCCTGCTGGCAACATCGTACTCCCGGCCGTTCTCCTCGGCCTCGCTGTCCTGGCCATTTTGATTGCCGTTCTGGTGAGACGCTTGAAATGCGGCCACTTCGTCCAGGACGATCTTGAGACGGCTTTCAGCAATATGCAGTTTGTGCTCGTACTTTCGTCTCTCAGCCTCCCAGCTCTCCTTTTCTCGAGCCCATACATCGTGGGTCCGTTGAGAATCGTCCTCCTGGCTACGAATCTTCTTCTGTGCAGTTTCCAGTCGTTTCCTGGCATCGGCAACCGACTCAACAGCCTCGTCCCTTTCTCGCGCTAGCTCGCCCAGGGCGGACGAGGTTCCTCCTTCGAGAAGAGACAGTTGGCGCTGAAGCGAACGACTCTCCTTTCCGGTCTTGGTCAAGGTCTCCTGGAGCGCCTCGCGTTCCCCCGTCGAGGTATGAAGAGAGGCCTCGAGGGTCTCAATAAGTCTAATCTTATCTTCTTGGTCTCTTCTGAGAGCCAAGATTTCCGAAACTAGACTGGCGTGCAATGTCGGTGTAAATCGTCGAGGGTCCAGGATACTGATGTTTTCATCGGTCGTAATGTCCCTAGACGATCGCTTAGGTGCCTTGTCGCCCCGCTCGCTGGGTAGAGGTGGAGGTGAACTACTGTTTCCAGGAGGTGTTACAGAGCGACGTGATTTTTTCGAAGCTCTGGACGGGGTTCGGTATGGTGTGTCATGAGGCGTGGGCAGAGAGACGGCGGCTGGTCCGCTCAAATACTCATCATCAGTCTCCCAGACAGTCATGGTGAGCAGTTAAGAAGCTGGGAGGACGGTGAGGAGGAAACAATTTGGTGTCGTGTCCGCTGCTGAGCATGAACCGGCCAAGCTCACAGCTTTAAAAAGAGGTCTTTCAGTAATGCACCCGGTGGTGGTACGAGGTATCAAAGCAGAAGGCGGCAAAGAAACAGGGCCAACAGCGGTGATCCCTGGGCCTTTGAAAGTGGCAAGCTCACAATTGGGTTGCGCAAAGCTCCTCCACCAACGACATCAACGCTGGGCACTTTGTTGTTAAGCGGTTAGGACATAAAAAAGCAATACTCAGACAGTGACTCCCTCAGAGTGTGTTCGGTGACGGCGGGGCCGACGCTCGAAAATGCAAAGTAGAGTTCGAAACAAGCAAGTATAGCTGACTGAGAAAGGACACGAGATGGCTTGTGTTTCGAAACGAGATGAAAGGCAACAGTATCTGCGAATGAAATGTGATTAGTTTCAATGCAGACTGACACCCAGGGCCCGACTATAGTGTAGTGAGCACCTAGTGGATGCCTGGGGCTATGAGATAAGAGGCATCAGATCATACTGACTTCAAGCAAGAATTGCGATATTGATTGGTGCAATGTCGTCGCAACACGTCTGTGGAGAATCCGGACCTATTGCGTCTAGGTACAATAACTGGATGCGAGGCGCCATCCGACTTGGCAAATATTGGTGTATTTGAAAAGGGCGCGTGCCGATTGTCTGTGTAAGACTGGCACGCCACTGGTGAGGAAAAAAGGAGCAATGGCCGATTACAAAGTTGGAATCGAAAAGGACGGAGTTGATTCAATTTGTCTGACAGACGGGTCAAACTGGTTAGCAAATGCTTGTACTGTGAGTACAATTTTACCCAGCGACGTGAGGCAAGATTTCTCAAAGGATAATGGCATGTCGCGGCGGCATCATGACTCGCGGGATTAGATCTTGGCGGCTTACAACAAGAGCAGCGTCTAAATGCGGGATCCAGTGCTAGTCTGCGACCTCGATCATGGGCAGACGATTTGTCGGGACGTCATGGCTCTGCGTAGGTAGGAATCGACAACTAGGTACGTAGGAATCCGTCGATAGGTGGCTGTCGTGGAGAAGGGGAGCGACGGGACGTTGCAGATGAAGGAGAAGCCGGGGAAATCGTGAAGTCCAGCACCACAAAAGCACAGGCAAGCCCCGGTCAAGTGTCGGGAGAAGCAAAGAAACAGGAGAGAGAGAAAAGCTGGACAGAGAGCGAGGGAAGTACCGGTAAAGTAAGGATAGACAGAAGCAAGAGGAAGGAGATGTAACAACAAGAGGAGAGCCAGAAGAGCCAGAAGAGCCAGAAGAGCGCGCAACTCGATGTGAGGCGACGGTTTGGGGGGGTGTCGCTTCAAGAAGCTGGGCCATGGCAGCAAGGACCCTGTCGCTTCCATCTATTAGTAGTATTAGCACGAGAGTGCATATCCACTCCACTTGACTTAGTACATTGGAAGAGGGGGGGCGTTCGTCGGCGATCCATCAATCACGGCGTGGCTGCGGTGATGAGACGTTGTTCTCTCCATCGGGTACAGAATAATGTATGTACAGTAAGGTACAGATCACTGTACAGTAGTATACTGTAGGTACGTATTCGCAAGGCGACTAGGGGCGACCCGAGAGGGCGGGCAAGGCTAAGGTAGGCAAGCAGGTTGCCAAGGTACAGATGACTATGTAGTGTACCGGCTAGGCTCAGGTAGCGACAGCAAGGTACCGAGTACAGATTAGACGGCCGGGATTTGATTAAGGGTTGACGGCAAGAGGCAAAGAGAGGCGTGGGAGATGATGTCGGCGTTGGAGGCTATCCATCCTGCCTGAGACAAGCGTGAGGCCTAGACGAAGCCGGAGAGGCGAGGCCAGTGCAGTCACAGCAGCAGCTGAAGCGAACCAGGCGAAGGCGACAGTGACAGCGACAGCAGCGGCAGATGCAGATGCAGACGCAGGTGCAGGCGCAGGTGCAGATGCAACTGTCACTAGCAGCACGTCCAGTTCGGAGGAAGCATCCTGCATTCTTCATTCTGCAATCTCATGACGAGCACTGCGAGGAGCGAGGCGCGAGGAGCGACGGCGTCGGCGTCGGCGTCGGCGGCAGACAGGGATGGCGAATGCAGGTACTGTACCATTACATTACCTACTGCAATCTGTAAAAGGAGAAGAGAGGAGAGGAGAGGAGAGGAGAGGAGAGGAGAGGAGAGGAGAGAGGGGGAGGAGAGAAAGTCGAGGCCAGCTGCCAGGGTACTGTATTGCGAGTCCAGGCACGGAGCCAATGGGAGAGCCTTCTTGGGACGTCAGAACCCCGGACCAGCTCCGCGGCCGCCACTGGGTGCCCAGCAATACAACTCTGAACTGCACGTATCGACAGATGGGATGGATGCCATACGTCCAGACGCATGCCCAGATGCATGTCCAGATGCATGTCCAGATGCATGCAAGGCAGCCCGATGGGTGGTGGGTGGGTGCTTCTGAGTGCCTCCGAGTGCTCCAAAAGTGTTTGGTTTAGGGGGCTCCATTGGGCGGCTTGGAGACCTACCTACCTTAGGCAAGGATCGAAACAGCCACACAGCGTCAATGGACAAATGGCCACCTCGAGCAAGGGCGGCAAGGCGGCAGGGCCCCGAAGGAAGGAATCCATAGAACAACCAACACATCCAATGGATGGATCCACAGAACCATGGCAAACATCCGTCCATCCATATCCATCCACCCATTTACAGATTAGTCTACCAAGATATCAGCACGTAGTCTAGGTAGGTAAGGTAGGTACCTACATACAGTCGTACAGTACTTGCTCCAGCGGGTGAGCCGCTAACCCCCACCGGGAACCCTCGCCGCAAGCCTCCTGATGGAGCCCCTAAGGCCCCTGTAGCTCAACTCGACCTTGTCAACCACGCTTGCGTCTTTCTGGGGCCTGCAATTTCACACCTTGTTGATCATTGATCTCGCCCACTCTCTCGCAGTGATTCCAGTGGCGCAAAAAAAGGCTTGCAGGCGATAAGCGTCTTTGGCTGGCTGGCTGGCTGGCTGGGTCGTGGCCTGAGCACTGCTCGCTCACTTCGTCCTCTGTCTCTCTCTAGTTCTGTCCCTGTCCCTGTCCCTGTCCCTCTCTCCGTCTCCGTCTCCGTCTCTACCTGGGTGTTTGTCGTACTGTACAGTACACAAGGTACGGGAGCAGATACATACTTGGAGAGAGGCAGAGAGGGTCTGTATACCATGCAGTACAATAGCAGCATCAGAAGGCCATCATATCCCATGTTAGGAATCATGCAAAGCAGATCGATCCCCTAGCCTCGGCCGATGGGCGTTCCCTGCGTTACGCACCTGCACTCTATCACATCGCTTGCGACACACGGCCCCATCTGTGTCAGCCAGGGCATGGTAACCGACAGACGCTGGCCGAGCCATTCGTCGACGTTGACGCAGACGTGATACATACATGGCAGACGTTGAGGCCGCTGTCAACATTGGCCGGGTGGCACTCCTGCACTGTCGGCTTTTCCGCCCAAGACATGCATCCGAAATGGGTGCGCTTGGGGAAGTCTTCTCCGTGAGTACTGCCAGCATGCAACTGCATGCAACTGCATATGGGTGGGTGGATGGATGGATGGATGGATGCGAAGAAATGTGCAGATGCCTGACCCTTCATATCCATCCATCGATTCATCTATACCAGGCAGCTTGGGTAGTTAGTAGCAAGTAGGCACTGTACAGTAGGTAATTCTCGGAGCAGGCCACTCAGGTATAGCATGTAGGTGCTGGAGCGGAGCACGTAGCACTCGTTCATCCCATCCCATCCCATCCCATCACAAGCCAGAGAGAGAGCCGCCCAGCTTCCACTTCTATGCATTGGGCCATGTGCAAGCAACCATCTGCACGGGCTACCTCTGCACCCCAGATGGCCGTTGTTTCCGCCTCATCCCTGTCTATAACACGCAATCCCTCTCCTTATTGACACGCCGTACTCTGGTACTGCTATAGCCATGGCAGTAGTATGCGAGACAATTTCGCCCTCGAGCTTCCATTGCACGTGGCCGACCAATCCGCCAGTACCCAACCGTGCCAACACGCAAGGCTGGGCGGCCGGCCTGCCGCCTTGGAACTCGAAACTTGGAACTTGGAACTTGGAAGGTAGGCTGAGACATTTCCAGCAGCTGCTCTGCCCTTCGTCTTTTGTCTTTTGTCCTTCCGCAGCCCTTCATGACCCGCCGCCACCCAACATCCATCTCTCGCAATACCTATGAGCTGTACGGATCACTGTACCTCCCCGTCAGGTAGCTACCTAATCTAAGGGGTACCGAGACAATTCGTGGTCCGTACCGAGTCTTGTCTCCGCTAACAACCAACACGCACACACTTCCATGTCAGCACGGCTGGGAAACGGCGAGACAAGGCCAGAATCCAGAGAACACGGACGGGCACGCAAGCACGGATACGTACCCGTATTACATCTTATTTTCCCACAGACGCACCGCAAAGGTTACATATGATATTAGCCCTGCTTGCCTTCTCTCTTCTTTTCCACTTCTATTCCATTCCACCTTCTCCTCTCGGGGTTTGGACGTTCTTTGCGGCCGTGATTGAAGTTCGTAGGTAGGCAGGCCATTCAAATCTTTCTCATACATAGTAATCTGTACGTTCCTTACCTATCCGTAGGTATCCGTCTTTTCCTCTTTTGCTCCACGCCTCCACCCAAATTGGTTGGAAATTAACTTCCCGGGGCCCGTTCTTGGTTCCCGTCGTTGCCAACCGTCGTCACCGTCCACGCCAACTATGTAGAACAAGGGGGGGTGGTTCCAGTTCCCTCTCCCTCTCCCTCTCCCTCTCCCTCTCCCTCTCCTTCCCTCCCTCCCTCTCTCTCTCTCTCTTTTTACAGCATCCATCCTCTTCGTCCCCCTCCTCTCTCTTGAACGCGCCAATTTGACTACTGCTGCTGCTCGTTCTAGCACTCTTACATGGTACATACATGGCAGTTTCAGCCCTTTTCCGGGACCATGGCTGGGCGGGACAAGTGGGCGGGCGGGTTCCACTGCACTAATTTCACCCTACTAATGGCTATGTACTTTCCATGATGCTCATGGGCTCATGGGTCAACAGCCAGCCCAGAGAAAGAAGCCAATCTTACTATCCCGTCAATCAATGGAAATGGCGTCGCGCCGTCGTAAGACCACTCTGGCTAACTCGACGCCGAAACTACCTTGTACGACACCTCCAGTACCTACCTACAGTGCCTTGAGTGCTATACCTGTACCCGATTGCTTGGCGCAAGCCACTTCCTCAGCTGCCGGAACCCAAACATGCGTGTAACAGCCGGAACAGATATCCATTGTTCCGCCACCAAAGTACTGCACAATAGACATCCAAGCCAAGTCAAAACACCCCCGGAAGATGCGACGATCCTTTTCATGGCTATCAAAGTTAAATGGTCCGGCGTCGGAGCTCTTGCTGTACCATGTACATATTACAATGTATCACGTAAAGATGGGTACAGGCGGGACGGTGGATTCTCGTCGTCAGCCTCTCTTTGTAGGCACTCGCATATGTAGGTCCTCATGTAAGGGACAACATAGTTCGGGTACACAATCTGTACTTGTCCCGAAACCAGGTCAGTTGGCAGTTGACAGTTGGCAGTTGACAGTTGGCAGTTGACAGTTGGCAGTTGGGAGTTGGCATACAATACCCAACCGAGCCAGGGGCATCTCCCTTCATCTTGTTGCCCCAACAGTACTCGAGAGAGCGGCTTCAATCATTGACCCAACTCTCACGCTCCAGACACGGCCGTACTTTCTGTGTAGAGCCCCATCACAGACTACATTCTATATCGTACAATACATAGCCCCCTTGTTCCCACCTTGGCCGCCGCGCCGCATCGGTGGGGATCTTAACCCCGGTTCTTTTTTGCCGCCGCGGCCGTGGTCACGGAGTCGCTGCTTGCAGTAGCTCACTCCCTCGGTATTACAGCAAGGTAGCTGCTTGGCCTCTTCCACTCCATGCTGGGCCAGACGTAATTGACAGCAACGGCAATGGTCACCTTGGGGCAAACATGGCGTCTCGCAAACAACGCCTCTCGCCCTTGTGAGAGAGCCCCTTGTGAGGGAGTTCTCGGGCGAGAGCTAACAAAAAGCACTGGACATCAGATTTCAGTCAATCCAATCTGGCTATGCCTCGACTCATTCATCGATGAGATACGCAGGGATTGTACTGATGCGTGGCCAATGTACTTGTGGCATGTGGATAACGCAGCCAAGATAAAAAGCAAAAAACCGACATTACACTCATCAAGCAGTGAGCCAGCAGCCCCTTATACCGGCACTCTCTGGTTCTCGGGAGACAAGCCCAGACAAGCAGAGCTGCCACTATTCGTATGGAGTACAGACTACACACTTGTCAGCGCTTGCAGCCTAGACCGTTTCAACCGAGCAGAACTCCCCTCTTATCAGGACCATTTTGTTAGCTTACCTATGCATAGCTTAGTTGGGATATCCGTAGTCAGTTACAGCGTTATCAATAGTGAGTTATAGATATAGCATCGCGTTCCCGAGGAAGACCAGGCCATCAATTGACCAACTCACCTTGCAGCTACGATGGCACCAATTCTTGGGAAACGTGAGTGAGACTGCAGTGGGTGGGCACGGAACACTCGCCCACAGTCAAGCCCGTACGCTACGCCGGCGCCGTTGCGGCGGCGGGTTGGCAACCAAGCTATTTCGAGTTGCACTCCGCATCTTGAAACCGTTGAATCGAGCAGGTGCCGGTAGCCGTGCGCCCATCGTACCAGCGTTTGCTCCCGTGTGTACTATTTGCTTCTCATGTTCCTGTATGGGCTAGGTGTTCCGGTGTGCTTTGACGATTTGGATGTCTTTGGCCCATATATCTGCAACACAACACTCAACGACGCTTATTCAATGGCGTTGCCAAGATCCTTGGTCGCGCGATTTCTGGGGTACATTCTTGGAGTCTTTGGGATCTTCAAGTCCATTCAGACGCCCGCTGTACTTACTTCGTACATGCACGGTTGGCACTGGATATGCGATGTACTCGGTGGCCGTCTGGCTCTGCAAAGCGGTCTCATCGTGCTTCCTGGCTATTTCGTAACCTTAATCATGCCCACATGTATGCAATTGTCATTCCACAAAACATACTATGACCCTGAACGCAAGTCATACAATGCCGCAGGATTTGGTTGCCGATCCGGAAGCGTCTATCCATTTGCAATGCTGCCATCCTCCAAGATGCGCCCCGCCGAGACGTTGTCAACTGGCGACGCGCCTGTAACCTTCTTGCAGTTGGAATAAGCAAGCCCAGATAGATATTTCGGGAGGAAAGTGATTTGTCGTTCTCGGTAGTTCATATCGCCCCTCGAGACTACTAGCCGATGCGACTTACCGTGTCATTGGACGGTTAGATTGCAACGTGACCCGGTCTGCAGTATCTGGGACACAGGAAAGTTGACAACAGACCTTGTTCAGCAAGTGCAGAGTCCAAGATCAATGACCAACATCAAGGATTATTATCATCATTATGTCTTTTTGGATTTCTGACACGTGGTGGAAATTGAAATCCAAAGTATCTCATAAGTCAATGGCAGGTCTGAACATGGTCGCAACTTCTAGCGACTCCGTGGTGTCATCCTGATGCAACGAGATTATGGATCTTGTTGTCAACCCAAATAGGATACTTATCCAGGCTCTCGTACCACTGTATGACACTTCCGATCTAGCCGAGGTTAGCAATGTGCTTTCCCAAAGGGTTCCATAAACGGTCCTACCAAGAAAGCCCAAGATCCTATAAACGTGGAGAGAGTAAGACCATATTGAATACCATGAGGCGTACCGCCGTAACCAATTGCTCCACAGAGTGTGAATCCCAAGGCTCCGATGAGGTTCCAGAAGCCGATGTGCCAACCGAGCACTCCCGGTGCGGGAGTGTACCAGCGAGGCTGAACCTCAATCATAAATAGAATACCTGACACGATGAACCCGGCTCCCCCAATGACTTGGGTGGACCAGTACACGCCATTCTCGGTACCTCGTGAGAAGTGGTCCAGAATGGGTGGCAAGGACACGATACCTGAGATCCAGAAGATGGTCGCGCCAAGGAACTGAGCGAGACTGGCGAGGAAACCAATTTCTCGAATGTAGTGGGTTCTCAACTCGTACCATGTTGGCCACCATGACCATTTGCGCTTGTTCTTCTCTGATCTGTTCGCCACTGCATCTTGCGCGGAGAGAGATCCCTTGACGAATGCCAGTTTCCGGGGGTGAGAATGTTTGCAGAGCTCCTTTTCGGGGTATATGTGCAGCAGGTCATTCACGCTCTCCTCAACCGCCCACCCAAAGCAGTCTGTCCGGTTCTCGTTGACAGCCTCGAGCATCAGAAGGACTGAGCCGAATTCGAACACGGTTGCTCCAATGAGTGCCGTTAAGCCACCACCCCAGCTTGACTCCCCCTTGAACGCTGAGGATGGATCTATGACTGGCAGGAAGTTGAAGAAGCCATTGATAACCCATATCACAGAGCCTAGCAAGGTCAACATCAGAACGCTGTTCAAAGTTGGCGGTGATAAAGGGGCTTACCTATTGTAAATATTACGGCCACGTCGTAGGACACGTCCCAGATGGGGTACCTCACAAACATCTTGATAACTCCGCGCATGGTCTGGTCCAGGCTGTCGGATGTCTTGAGACCTGCCTTGGTGCCATGATGTTGAACGTCTCGGTGAACAGCCAAGCCATGTCTCCCTTTTCGATTATCACGACTTCTCCAGACATATGCGACACCTTTGACAGTTCTTGGAGAGACGGGTAATATGTCTTCAGCGGCTTCCTCCTTAGGCGTGACCTTCTTCTTCTCGTCAGCCGCAAAATATCGTTGCGTTGGATTAACAAATGGCAATGGGCCAGTGCTATGATCGGCAAAATAATGACGGCCCAAGAAATGGTCTTGAGGATATGGCATGTTGAGACACACGGGGCCGGTGCTATCAAAGTCGTTTCACGGCAAGAATACTCCTCTTGCTTATACTAAAGGGTCGTATGGCTGGCTGAAGTATTCGATCAATGGTGACTAGGTATGATCACACCAGTACGTAGATGGTTCGTCATACGTCTTGGTGATGTATCCTCCGTGGTGTACCTCGCAACGGTTTCGAATCGGCGCTTCTAGGATTCACTCCAGTCGGATGGCCTTACAAGAGGGCTGGCTGCGAGATGACCAAGTAGTTGAACGCTCCATAAGGAGGTGGACGGTGGTGATGATATGTGTTGCCTGGCCTGGGGATGCGCTACCCTGCAGCGCAGCTCGTCTACGGGAAATGTATCGGTCAGTCGTTGAGATTGACAAATGTCAGCTTCGTTCATCCATCCATCCGACGCAATACATCGTCTCACTGACAACTGCAACTTTTAATTGCATGTTGGCGTTTCTTGTTTGTCAAGGCCTATCATGTGACTACAGGTATCGTCGGAAAGCTTGAGTGACGTAGTAGACATTGGGTTTCGTCGTCACGCACCAGATTGTCAGCCAACACAACAAGTCGACAGCAGCCAAGCTTCCGCTCGCAATGTCGCCGAGTAAAGTTTCACCACTTGCCCAAGTTAAAGCGCTTACATTTGACGTTTTTGGCACCACTGTCGATTGGCGCTCCTCCGTCACCGAGGAGCTCTACTTGCGAGCCTTCCGCAAGCTTTCGTCCGAGTTGCCAGAACGTCTCAAGTCGCGTCTTCAGGCGCTCACTGAAGAGGACTGGGGGCGATTTGCACAGGAATGGCGTGACACGTACAGCAAATTCTGTGGCACGTTTGATCCAGACCGTGATCCATGGAAATCTGTTGATCAGCATCACTACGATAGCTTGGTAGAACTCC
Source organism: Pseudonectria foliicola (assembly GCA_003693505.1). Taxonomy (NCBI): domain Eukaryota; kingdom Fungi; phylum Ascomycota; class Sordariomycetes; order Hypocreales; family Nectriaceae; genus Pseudonectria; species Pseudonectria foliicola. Next base: position 75,171 of record QUZD01000054.1, on the reverse strand, counting down.
TGGGCAGCTGGGAGCTGGACGGGCTCTACACGCCCATGGAGATGGAATCGTTGAGCCTAGTATGGCATCGTCTAGGACCATGGCCGGACTCTTCGGATGGACTCGAGGAGCTGGGCAAGATATTTACGACCAGTACGCTCTCCAACGGCAACACGACGCTTCTGCGCGACCTCAATGACTATGGCAGTCTGAACTTTCAGAAATTCGTTTCCGCAGAGCAATTCGGCGCCTACAAGCCAAACCCAGCCGTGTACCTCGGCGCAGCTCGTGAGTTGGGTCTGGAGCCTTCTGAAGTTGCCATGGTCGCGGCGCATCTTGCCGACTTGGAAGCGGCGAGAGACTGTGGCTTTCGAACATTGTACGTAGAGAGACCCCGGGAGGAAGACTGGGGCAAGGACGACGACAGATACCGACAGGCCAGAGAGTGGGTTGATGTGTGGGTTGGGGAGGATGAGGGGGGTTTCGTCACTCTGGCTCAGAGACTGAAGGAGGTCGTATAGGTGGCAAAAAGGCTTGCATATGCCTAGGGGCTTCGCCGAAAGGGCATTGGAATGGAGGAAGAGCGCCGGTCTAGATACTATTGATGCGTAGAAGCAACCCATACGAGCTTCAGATACGGGATCCAGCCTAACAATGGTTGGGCTAGAGTATCAGGCTTTGACGAGGGCAGCTAGCTCGAGGGCCTCGGCATAATTCACATGAATGGCTTATCCAAGGCGACTGCAACGACTTCGCCGCCGTCTGGAATCATCAAACAGGTTGGGTCCATGGCAGATTAGCGGTAGCTCGAGCCCTGTGACCTGTGTCGCGTGAGTGTCGATCCCAGGAATAGCAGACAATCCTCATGAAAGACGCACCGACTAACTTGCCTACTCTTTGCCTACTGTAGTCGGCGAGCGAGCTGCCAGGCCCGGCAGTGTGTTGGAATGCGGGCTGCAGGTCCACTCCGCGAGCGAGCACGAGCGCGAGCGCGAGCACAAGCACAAGCACGAGCACAGGCACGAGCACGAGCACAGGCACAAGCACGAGCTCGAGGCCATCGTGACACGGACGTTGTCGACGTATGCGAATGTCACCGAGGATCACGTATCGTGCATGTATTATGTGTGTATGTACTCCGTATGTGTGTATGTATGTACGCACCGCACATGGCCGCATACGAGACAGTAAGCGCCCTTGTCAAGCTGTCACGGCGGGGGTTGCAGGTGAAGCCTCCGAGTGGCTCGGCGGACGAGGGCCCGTGCCAGCCGCTGACAGGTGGCCGGCCGGTGGGAGTGGAAGGGTCCGATATAGCCACCGGGGAGATGCGGGATATTGCAGAAGCTGCACAGACGGCTGCACAGACACTCTCCGGCCCCATGGCAAATTGGCAACAATTAATCTGTGGTCTGTAATCTGTAATCTGTACGTGGTAAGGAAAACGGCCGGCACTTGGCCTGCCTCGAGATGCCAACTGTGACGTTTACCCGCCGGCTATTGCCGTGCATGACCATGACCGTGACCATGACCGTGACCATGACCATGACCAAGGGGGAGACAAGATCTGCTGGGGGATGGGGGATCTTGGAGCCCCGTTGCCCAAATCAAGTTCGACAGCATGCTCCGTGAGTCAACATTGGTGTCGGCGTGGGCATGGATGAACGGACGGACGGACGGACGGACGGACGTTGTCGTGCCTGTCAAAGAAGCATCCTATCGCATCGCTTTCGGGCCTGAGAGCAAATCTTTCCAATCCATCTGCTAGAGGTAACGTTGTTCTTCTGGGAAAGTAGGTGCCTTCTGGCGCAAAAGGGCACCTGACATCTTCGCTTTCGATATTCCATCACCAGTCCCCCATTGACGCACCAAGGTAGACGAACATCGGCTGTCGGTTGGGGATCCTGGTCATAGAGTACGCTAGATGATGATTTGCATCTCTCGGTCACAATACCGGGCGAGTACTGTGCAATATACGTACCTTACCTCAGATGTTGGATGAGTTGTCTCATGTCGGTAGCCTCTACAGGCCTGCCGTACCATGTAACATGGCGAGGTACCATATCATGCCATATCATGTACGTACGCGGTACTTGCTGCACCTGCATCTGCCCACGTCTTTTCGTGAAGCTTGTCCGGATATCTGGTCCTATAACACTGCCTACAACTCCAGTCCATTGCTCAAGGGTCTGCTCTCCAGCCTCTTGCTGGCGCACTGTGCTTCCCCGACGACGAAGAGAGAGAGAGAGAGAGAAAGAGAGAGAGGGAGGGGAGATGCCGCAATGCTATTGACTACCGGTACTACCCGTCATGGGCCAGCCACAGCAGGGGGCTGCCAAGTACCTTACCAAAGCAACGACGATGACAAAAGCAGATGGTGGGGTGAAGAAGAAGAGGAGGATGAATGAGGCTTAGGGTGGAAAAAGACGCAATCTGGCGTTTCGTGCCTATTCTACTTTTAGTGGGTGGGAGCGAGCCTACGAGAGGAGGGAGTAATTAATAAGAGGTACGGATTAGAGGTAGAGAGACACCAGACCAGGCTGACGCATCGAGGGCGAGGGATGGAACGGATGGGACTGCACTGTCTGTAAACAGCTCCTTGATCGAGGTGGTTGGTTCGGTTGGTCGGTTGGTCGGCTGGTCAGTTGGTTGGTTGATTGCAACACGCGTCTCTCTCCAGGGAACCTTGGCCCTACCTTTTACCTGGCCGTCTTGCTCCTCCGTGATCCCGTACATGAATGTATGTAGACTACGTACCCCTGGACCATTGGCCATTTCCAAACTGTCGACTCCCCCCCCTAGTACCTAATCTGCAGATGTTTCTTTGTCCCGGCGGCCAAGCATCCGTTGGGTTTGCCCTCGAAAAACCCCGCGGCCAACAAGCGGAACGGGAACCCTACCTACAGATACTTGGATACCTAACCTTACCTACCTACCTAGGTACCTAGGTAGGCACAGAATACGGAGCACCACCTGGTAAGGTACTGTAACCACATCCATGCCTTGAAAAGTCGGAGGGCACCTGGTTTCTGACTACACGGCCCATGCGTCCCGTTGAGCCAAAGCCTTGCTAGTACCTGCTGTAGCATGCTCGTCTCCTGGTTAGTCAGTGGCCGAGTGGCCGTACTATGTATGTATGTCCTTGCGGGTAGTGGAACAGCCATCGCGCACCCGGCTCACCGGATACATGCCGACCATGGTGAGTGAGGGTGAGGCGCCCTCTCCCCAATCCCTTGGGCTGGCTGGCCTGATTCGAGCTCCATGATCATGACCCTGGGAACTCATCCCAGATGCGATACAAATTACTCTAATCAGGGCACCGACAGGTGCTCCATAGGTAGTATGTAGGTGCTCTGTATCCGTGAGGCAGGGAGCCATCTGTCCAGCCATCCAGCCATCCGGCCATCCATCCATCCAACCAGCCAGCCAACCAGCCAGCCAGCCATCCATCGCCCGCGGCGACCCGCTTGCTGGCCGATGTTCCATCCTGCCCTTATCCCATGTTCCATGCTCCATGTCAATCCCTTGCCGTACGCAGCTATATCTGTTTGTCGCTTCTGCTTGCGCTTCTGCTTCCACTAACTAGTTACCTGGGTAGTGCTGCTGCTGCTGCTGCTGCTGCTGCTGCTGCTGCTGCTGCTACTACTACTGCCGCTACTGCTGCTGCTGCTGCTCCTGCTTCCGCGGCTGCCCCTGCTCTTTGGGCTCTGGGTCCCTGTACCGTATGCACTCGTTTTTACCTTAGTGTCCACTTCTAGCATGGGGGAGCCATTTCGGTGGGTGCTACCTCTCCTAGCGCATGTAGCTGTTAGCATCCAGCCAGCCAGTCCCAAGTATCTCCGCCGCCAAGGTACGGCGCTTTTCTCTTGGCAGGTCCTCGGTACCCGCCGTCTAGACCCGAGCCGTGCTCGCGGATGCGCCACTGCTAGACGCTTCCGGTACTGTATACATAATGGTGCAGCCACGACGAGTATCTGGCCCAGGAAGATACCTGCCTCTGCCCGCATCCTGCTCCTTTTCGTACTTTCGCACCATGTGCTAGAAGTACCTCCAGTCCAGTACCTTACCTTACCTTACCTTACCTTGCCTTACCTTCTCCTCCTCTTCCCCCCCCCGCCGCCCAAGCAATGCGCACGCACAAAGTCTCCACTCGACCATCTTTCTCACCTTCACCGTCGACCAAGCATCATTTTCCACTCCATACTTACTCCGCCTTGCACCAAAACTTGCTTGCCTTTTTTTTTTTTGCTGTGCTGAGCTGAGCTGTGCTGTGCATCATCGTCATCTTCCCTCCTCTTCCTCCTCCTCCCCCCTTCCTCCTCCGCGAGCCGCCTCCTCCTCGCCTTCGGATTTGCTCCTGCTCCTGCTCTCGCTGCTGTCCATCGCTGCGCTCTCCTGCAATTACTCGAACCCCTGGCTCTTCGCCATCCATCAAGCCATCACCCCGTCCTCCATCCTGCTCATCGCCATCGCAACCTCTCGACCTCGCTTTGCCTCGCATTGCCCTGTTTCGATTCGTGCTGCCTCGTGACGACCAGCCGGCTCCGCCTTGGTCAATACATTCGACTCAACCTTTTTAGGACGAAGCCCAAGTAGTACGATTTCGACCCGAGGCTCAGCCCACTCGTACTGGAAACCCACACTGCTTTTGCTCTTGCTTCTCGCTCTTACTCGTCCTCTCCATTACACTCGAATCGCCGGTCATTAACCGAGTCGATAATTCCAGTCACCATGGCTGGTCGAATGGTGTTGTATAAGCTGGTGGTATTGGGAGATGGCGGCGTGGGGAAAACAGCCCTGACCATCCAGCTGTGTCTGCAACACTTTGTTGAAACCGTAAGTACTCGTCCTCTATAGCTGCCATCTTTGTCTCTCCTTTCCATATTCTCCACGCCTAGCACGACGATGCGCCTTTTGGAAACCCGGGCTGACCTGTATCTACGCTTCAGTACGACCCCACGATTGAAGATTCTTATCGAAAGCAGGTCGTCATTGACGGCCAGCCGTGCATGCTTGAAGTACTGGACACTGCTGGCCAGGAAGAGTACACTGCCTTACGCGACCAATGGATTCGCGACGGTGAGGGGTTCGTCTTAGTCTACAGTATATCATCGCGTTCCTCTTTTACCCGCATCAAGCGTTTCCATCACCAGATCCAACGGGTAAAGGAGTCATGCGCCTCCTCGCCTACATATCCCGGTTCTCACATGTCAGCTGCCGCTTCGCAACTGCCTGTTCCCATCATGCTTGTGGGAAACAAGAGCGACCGCGTCACCGAGCGCGAAGTCTCCACACAAGAAGGGCATGCCCTGGCCCGCGAGTTGGGCTGCGAATTTGTCGAGGCTTCGGCCAAGAACTGCATCAATGTCGAGAAGGCGTTCTACGACGTGGTTAGAATCCTACGGCGCCAACGACAACAAGCTTCCCGACCCAACGGCGGCTCCGGCGGTCGGTCGCGACAGGGCAATGGCGACTCGGGAGGCAGGGATCGCGACCAAAGGCACCGAAGAAACAACGACAAGGGCAAGTCCAAATGCGTGGTATTATGAGAACCTCGCTGTCATTGTGAGGAACGATTTCCAGCAGCCAGCGGGGGGGAAAGAGAAGGAAAGAAAGAAGAAAGACATTACGCGGAATGAACCTCGCTAGCGGACGAGAGGCATACAATTAACAAGTGAGGGTCTGAAACACTGGCCTCGGACCTCGAGAAGGAAGTCGACTGAAGACGATGGGATGATGTCGAAAGGGAATGGAGAAACGACTTGATTGCGACATTTAGATGGCCGACCATTGGACGATGAAGGCTACGTGACGACGCAGCATCCAACGACGAACGAAAGCAAACCAGTTCCCGAATCGGCGAATGGCGTACGAAATAAAAGAGGCGTGCTATTTTCTGGGGCGCTAGGTACTCATGACATTTATACTCCCATTGTTTACCAAGAGTGCGGGCAAGGCTTGGACATGACATTGCATCCTTTGGATTATTTTCCGGCGGCTTGGTTGGGCATTGGGTCCATTTCGGCAGCCTCAACGTATGCTGGCGGACAGCCCCGCGGTGTTGATTGATTGTTGGTTCGAGTGTTTGCCCAACAAGGTATCTATCTACCTACCTAGGTTGATCTTGTATCGTATGTGTCCGGCCCACCACAACTGTTCTGAGGCTCAACAGCCCCAACCTTGCTCACAGTACCTAATGGATGCCATGTGTGGACCGGATCACTGTCTACCTTACATACATGTCCTGTACTGAATGTGGTCTCCGTGGGGCATAGAAGAGGTGGGAGGGAGAGAAGAAAAGCAGGCAAGGTCTCGCTAGCCCCGCCAAAGTTGAGTCGTTTAGCGTAGTGGAAATGGCAAAGTAATTAAAGGATATTCGCTGTGTCTTTGCGAACCACATTGATCCATGGCCGATTGCCTTGGGGCACTCTGTGCCATCTACCGGCCTAGGTACCGAAGCTACTTGTATGTGGCAGGTACTCGGGTCCTTGCCTACCGTACCCAAGGCATGTAGGTACCTACCTACCTATTGTATTGTACCAGGTAAGTTGGGGAGGTAGGCATCTCACCCACCTATCTCAGGTAAGGTAGCTGTGTAAGGTAAGGTGTCGGGTGGTAGGCAGGGACCTTGGTAGGAAGCTACCTATTGTGATGAGTTGCTTCCGCAAAAGCTACGGTCGGTGCAATAAGCTACGGGGGGTTATGGAGGTGGTAGGTAGGTAGGTACTTGGCTACCTACCTTACCTCGGCAGCCAAATGCCTCCTAGTTTTGTCGGCAAGCAAGCTTGTACTGTAGCTTGGGATTAGCTTCGGGTCAATCGATACTCAAAGCTGGTCATTGACAATGGCATTGAACAAGGACATGCAAAGGGCCGAAGCTTGCCTGCCTGCCTGCCTGCCTGCCTGCCTGCCTGCCTGCCTGCCTGCTTGCTTGCTTGGTGAGGGATCGGAACCCCGGGTGCTTGGTGGTTGCCAACGCAGCCGACGACACGGCCTTGGGAGGCCCTGGGTAGAGGCCCTTGGTAGAGGCTACAGGGAGGCTACAGGGAGGGACGGGGACTCGGGGAGCACGAGGCTGGTGGGAAACGGAGCAGGGTAGCAGGGATTGGGCCGGGATCCTGGGTTCCAACTTCCAAGGTTAGGTACAGATTAATCTATACTGTAGCTTAGGTACAGTAGAGAAGCCTGTGCGAGACTACCTACCTGGGTAAGGTACAAATTACAGTCCAGTACATACATACATCTGTATGTACAGTACTCCTCAGGTCACGGACGACATGGTGGATGGACGAGCTGTTTCTGGACAGACCGTCTTGTGGTGGCCGGCCAGCCTCTACCACTCTATGTAATCTGTACTGTACTACGACCGCCATGTATCTGCCGGGCGTGATCCGTAATCTGCACCATTTAGACCGCAGTAATCTGTAATCTGTACCGTGGAGAGAGAGAGAGAGAGAGGTCGAAGAATCTGCCACGGCGCAGATGCAGCACACCGGGCACTCACCTGTGCGTACCTCTTTGTGCTAATCGGGTACTTGCTATGTCGGTATGTACAGTACTGGGGGACGGAGAGATGATATTGTATGTACTGTACAGTACTATGGCAATATGGATGGATGGATGGACGGATGGGCGGATCCATGTGAAGAAGCGCCCATCAGATATAGAGATGTGCATGAGTTTTTACCAGGGGTGGAAAAAACAACGGGCGGCGCCTAGGCCTAGCGTGGGACACTTGGTGCCGGAGACTGCCCCCAAGGGCCTCCTCGCCCCCACCGGTGATCGACAAGACGTTGAAACCGGCAACTTCTCAGGTTTCTCTGCGGACAACGAAAGGACCGGCCAGGGTGGGGAGGGCAAAGAAGGGGAAAGGGTCGAGGCGGGCTGAACAGGTTTCCAGGTGCCTACCTGCCTAGGCACCTGAGGTACCTAAGATAGACAGTCATGGGGACGGCGTCTGATGCTGCTGTTGGCGGGAACAAGGACGGGAACGGGCTGGTTGCCTCGGTGGGTTTGCTACGTACATTACCATCCATGTACAGACTAAGACTACTCTGATGGAGTAGACGATGCCAAGGTAGCTACCGACTACCCGGGGAGATGTGTAGGAATAGAGAGGGAGAAGCTGTGCTCCGTGCTCTGTACTGGAGTCTGTAATCTGTGAGGATTGCATTACGTATAACACCCAGGGCACCTAGGGGCATGGGTAAGGTATGTGGATGGCTGCTGGATGTAACCTGCAATTTCGCTTCCTTCTGGTTACCCAAGGTAAGGTAGGTAAGGTGCCTTACCTAGTTGCTACTCGCCCGCCTCGGTCCTCCGTCTGCTTCTTGGGATTGGGTGCTCCCGTTGGGGATTAGGATAATACATGGCATTCATCTTCACCTCCACGGTCGTTGTATGCAATACCTATGCATGCATGTCTCGGGGTCCCGGGCGGGTGCGGGAAGAATGGACCACGTTTCACGTTTCACGGGCCACGCAGCCAGCCAGCCCCGAAGTCGAATCCTACCTGACCCAAGGTAGGTATAAAGCTGCACCTACAATACCTACCTTAGGTACCTTACCCAAGGTCCCTTACCTATCTTGGGTAGCCGACTGTGCAGCCAGCATTGCGCCCCCGTGGGCCGTAGACTGTAGGCATACCTGAGGTGCTGCGTGTGTGCCGTCCGTCTCTTCTGCATCTTCACTTCCATTGCTCCTCGCAGACGCATCAAGAAGGAAACAAGGACAGGACAGGACAGGACAGGACAAGACGAGACAAGCTTTGTGGACCATCCCACCGGCCCCGGTCTCGCGCGCCGAGGAACGCGGCAAAGTTCCGGGACCGCGAAGCTGCTAATGAGTTACAAGGGCACGTACGGATCTGTACTCCGTACTCCGTACATACAGGGCAGAGGGCCAGGCTTGCCAGGGTGCAGGCGAGGAGAGTCTACGGACTAGGCAACTTGGGTACTATCTAGGTGCCTACCTAGGTGCCTGGGTGCCTGGGTGCCTAGGTAAGGTAGGCAGGCATGTATGTAACTTGCCTGGTAGACAGACAGGCGTCTGTCGCAAGTTCTGCTCTGACCATGCTCACATCCATGGCGAGGCTAAGTGGCCCGCCCCATGGCCAAACAATTGCAAGAGTCAGTCAGCCTTGTCAGAGGAGCCAACCCGGGTAGTATCGGGCAGAGACGCCGTCAAGACGAAGCAGCCATGCACCGCACAAACTTGCGGCAGCGTCTCTGCCGTAGATCAATGTACATACAATATCAATGTATCCATGGATCCTTCGGTACCGGATTGCACCACCACGGAAACCAGCCTGTATGCCGCGCCGAGCACGCAACTCTGGGTGGCTGCATCGACATGCAGATACCTTCCCTTGGTCTCTCACTCCAACTCTCACTCGCTCTCACTCGCTCTCACTCACTCACTCACTCACTTGCACCGGGATGTTCCCGCTCCCACGCTCTGTTTTCCCCTCTTGCCCTCCCCTCTCTCTCTACTGTCCTCGTTGTCCTTCCACCATTTCATCCCGCCCACGGGCTGCTTGTCGGTGCGAACCGTCTGTCGAACTGCGGCACAGCAGTCACAGAACCCTATCCCGAGCATCCCTCGAGTGCCACACGGTAGCGGCGTAGCACTGTAGGTGATTTTTGTCGACCAACCACGACGCCTGTCTCCCCTCTCCCAAACTTCACACTCCACATCATCAATGTACATATGTACTGTACCAACGGTTGCAAGAGCAGAGCATGCCTGTGTGCTATGCCCCAAGGCAGCCACTTGCGCGGCTAAGTGGCCATCACCCACCGTTTCCTAGAGGCCCATGGGAGCCAGCATCACATTCGAGCCATCGTCATCGTCAGTTTTCAAAGCAAGGGCATGTCCAAGTATATATATATTCAAATATCCGTGAGATAAACGTGCCGCCATCACTCGTGCCGTTTCCCGCGATGCCTGCCCAAGACGCCATGGTTCATATCCAAAGAAACCTCGCTGCTATTGATAGAATACTCGAGTTCAGCAAAGGCTGTGTCCCAGCTCATGCTGGGGCTACCTATCCAAAAACAACCAAGTAAAAAGGAATTGACATGAAGAAGAGAAGAAGATGATGAAAAGGGGAAGAAGGGATAGAATTCGGAAAGTGTCCGATATGTAGACCTCAAAATCAGCATACATGTCATCACATCCGAAGGGCTGGAAAGCCCAAGTATATATGGCAAGAAATCATTATTCCTTGGTCGCGTGTTGGTCACCAAAGGGGCTGCTGTCCCTTCGCTGTACCGAGCCCTTTGCGGGTTCGATTCCATCATCCTCAATGACGGCACCAAGGCTAGGTGTCTTTGTTGACTTTTGCGGAGTTAATCGCTCCGGGGGGTCTGAGAAGGGTCCTTGGTCTCTACTAGGCGACCCATTAATGACGGTGATGGCGCTCGAATTCTGGCCTTGGCTTTGGCCAGGCGTGCTGGGCGGCGTAGTACTTGCTGATGACGGACTCAGGGAGCCAGAAGACTTGCTGGGGGCAAGGTCAACCTTTTTAAGCCCACCGCCGCCCACCTTGACAACCTGCGCACGAGCCTGAAGTGCAGTGTTGGCGTTGTTGAGGAACGTCGAGCCCACGCTGAAGGCACTGGCACCGCTCTTTGGCCGGTTGCCAAACCTCTCAAAGTCAATGTGAGGCACGGGGGGCGCGCTTCCGTCGCTGCTGCTGTTCCCAGACTTGACACTGACGACTGTGGGCTTGGCACGCATTCCTGTTTGGGCCGGTGCGAGGATCTGTGCCTGCCTTCCGTAGATAGTCGAGGCAACGCTCGATCGTGGTGCGTACGAGGTTCGAGCATACGAGGTGCGATCGGTATACCCGGAAAGGCCAGAATAAGTCGAGTCTCGGAGATCCCCGGGCACAAAAAAGTGTTGGTCCTCGTATCCGGCACCACGACTGCCCTCGGCATGCCGCATCGGGATCGGAGGAACGGGCGGGACAAGGGCGTTGGGCGAGTTGGCTGTCGTTCGGTTGGTAACTCCAGGAATGTATGCGATCTGGATGATGTTGGAGGCTCGGGTGAGCACCGTGGAAGCGATCGAGTGAACAGTGTGAGTCGATGGTGGGCGGAGGCCGCGCGAAGCATTATCCTTCTCTACGCTTGAAGCCTGCTCCGTGTCTGGTTCGTAGACGGACTGATGCTGTGACCTCTTGGGCTTGATGCAGAATCTCCAGACCAAATAGGTGATGATGGCGATGGCAGCAATGCCTCCAACAACACCTCCGACAATTCCACCGACACTCGGGCCACTGCTACCTCCGCTGGAGCTGGAAGATTCGTCGGCGACGCAGACTGCTTTGGCACATTCATGACAAGTCATGGTGACGAAGCGACAGCCTTGTCCTTTGGGGCAGGCTGGGCATTCGAGCTTGGTGGTCTGGTCACACTGAACACATCCATCTCGGGCGAAGAGGTGGTTCACTGTTTATGCGAGATGATTAGCAGAGGCATGACTGAACCAGCCAGAGGGACGTACATTGTTGCAGTTCGTCCAGCGTACGGACCATACGAAAAGGTGTCGACTCCATGGCGGTAGATGCTGACGACAAGTCAAGCGTGGGGCAGCGTGTGGAAAAGCCAAGTAGATACTACTGCACTTAGTCGGAGCGATAGGCGGGTGTCGATCACTTAATGATGATCAGAGGATCAGACGTGGGTAGAGTTTAGACGCGGCTTTGGCGGGGGCCCAGAGCCAGACTTTGATGTCGGGTCCAAAAGTGATGTTGGGTGAAAAGCAAGCGGAAGAGAGCGAAGAATTCCGGGGACGATGTCGGTGGCCGAGATGCGGAATAGGTTGCGAAGCGCGGTCTCGATGTGAAACGAAATGCGGAGGCGGGTTTTGCGGGCAAAGCGGACCACGAGAGGGTCAAGAATCGAGTAGAGCGAGCGTGAGGGGGGTTCGAAACGAGTGGAATGAGAGACTAGCTCAAGAAGCGAAAGAGAGCGACGGCTGAATCCTAGACAAGGCGGCAAGAGAAGATGGACGACGAAAGCAAGGGCATGTCCGCTCGACCCGGGCGACAGCGAGAAGTAGGCGTAGAGAATGGAAGAAGCAGACGAGGCAATGAAGCTGTCTGCGGTTGGAGAAGAATGAAAGGGAAGGCGAGTCGTTGGGCAAGAAGATGCAAAACAAGACGAGACGAGACGAGACAAGGCGAGACGAGGACGAGTCGCCGGGGGGAAAGTGCTGGGTCGAAATGTCGTTGATCGCGCGCTCTGGTATGTCGATGCTTATTTGTCTTGGGCGGAGGGAGGATGAAAGGAGGAACTCAGGGACGGGGCCAAAGGAGGGTCAAGAGAGGGTCAAGAGAGTCGAGAGGACCGGCACAGCGTCTCACGACTGGCCCAGAGTGGGCGACGGCTGTCGACAGGCGGCCAGGGCTGGCCAGAACTGGCTACTGGCTTGACTGGCTTTGACTGGCGTTGACTGGCTCTGACTGGCTCTGACTGGCTCTGACTGGCTCACCTCAGGATTGGAACCACCCACAGGCACCCAGGCTCCAGGGGGGTCCCCTGCCCGCTAGCCATGTTTCGAGCCTAGCGAAACAGTCGAGCCGCCGCCACTGGATTGCGTACAGTGTGGCTACTGCTCCAAGTCTCCGCGCGTCACAGGCCTGCCCCTGAATTGCAGGTTCCATAAGGGAATCTTGGGCGTACGGATACCCGTACAGCAGCACGGGGAGCACCTACAGACGCCACGACTGCCACTGCTGCTGCCCTGTACTATCTGTACTGTGCTATGCTGTGCCGCGTGTGCATCCACTCCGCTGGCATATCTCACTGCACAGCCCCAATCAACAACCAGCAACGCGTGTAACATCAGCGCAGCGTTCTTCCGAGAGGTACCGTACACTGTAGCTTACACTGTCACACGCACCCACCCACCATGAGAGTGCAGCAGTTGAGCGGGCTGGCGGGCAATATGCAGTGGCTTGCTGTAATTAGTGCTTGTGGTGGTTGTGGTGGTTGTGGTGGTTGTGGTGGGCCAGGTGAGATCAACCTACCCAAAGCCAAAATACCAAGTATCCGTAGGGTCATGATGGACAGTTGCCGGATGCAACTTCTCCGCTGCCGTGGTGCTTCTACAGTCCGGGCATCGCCAAAGATGATAATATCAACGGCGCTCCTGCTACTGCACAGTACAGAGTAATCCATACAGATTGCAGATTACGGGTTGCAGGGATGCCGAGAACAGAGGTGCTGGCTGCACGCAATGTGAACCCTTGGAGGCAGGGAACGCATGGAGACCATCCGACATGGGGATCAGGATGGTGGCGCGAGTTTACGTGCCTCGCCGTTAACCGATCCACACGCACTCGCCAAGGCGGGCGCATCAGACCAAAGACCTGCATCACATATATGTACATACAAGCAAGCAAGCGTCAACGAATATTGCATTCAATCCAGGTTGGTGCTCGTGAAGCGAGGGGAACTGTATAGGCTTCCTACCTACCTACCAACTACCTTACCTACTGGAGGTGGGAACTTGCCTGTATACTGGCCGGGAAGATAGGCGTCGAGGTAGCGAACCTTAGACAGGTGTTAGTGCTCACTCTGGATGGCCATTGCCATCTCACCACCAATGCACCTCTACAAGCCACCAATTGCGACTATCGAACGTGGTGTTGGTGGTAATTGTGGTGGGAAAAGGCAACGACAAATATCGAAGTGCAGATTGCCATCGTCTGTAGCGATGACACGAACAAATCAGCATCACAGACGGCCCCTAGTTCACATCATGGGCACCCCCGTATGTATATTCACCTCTTATTAAACATCCTATTCTTCGGTATCTTACTTGTCGCCCATTCCACCTGTAAGCGATATCTATCAATGCAGATCCGACGTACAGCATTATCTCACAGGTGCCGTCTCGTTACGGCCACTGTGGACATATTTAGTCGATGCAAGGAGGTGTCAATCCATCTGTGCCTTTCACGTGCCTAGATATTGGGACAACCACATCTACATTGCATCCTTCCGTCAATTGTCGCGGCTTATTCATATCCTTATGTTGGCAGAGTTGCTATACGGCAAACGCGCATCTGAGACTTACAATAGCTCAGTCTTGTTGATCATTGTCGATTGACCCTTCTACGCTAGCCAGACTTGCCAGACAAGACGTGGGGAAGTTGGCACACATCGTCGTAATCCTGTCCTTCAGCAACACCATACACAAATACAACATAAAGACAGGAGCCCATTTGTTGGGTCTTGGCATGCACAATGGTATACAACAACCAATTTTGGTGAGTAAAAGAATCATTATGGCGACTCAAACAACATGCTGGCACTGAACAAAGCATCGGGCCTACCGTCTTCTTGGTATACCAGATGGGGTTTCACCCATTCGTGCCATCGTGTGTATGTCAGTAAGCGGGGCCATCCGGTTGAGACTCCATAGGACATAGAGGATGATACCTGTATCCAAAAATTCGTGTAGCTACCTACCTACCCAGATACCCAGGGTGGGAAGGCATCTTCCCAACAAGCTGAAAAAGGAAGAAGTCAACATACTATCGGCACATTGCCTACCTGGGCGTTGTAGGTCTTCAATGATATGACGCGGACCTACTGCCACGTTTACCTGAGGCTTCATCTATCTCTATCATAAGATATCATGTAAACGGAGAGGTTGCTCCTGGTGCTATACGTGACGGTCAAGCCAAGAAGTGCCAACTGCATCCCGAATATGTTGAATATACGACGCTCGCGCTTGGGTACATGATTTTCCGTTGGAGATGGCGAATGGCACCCCTCTGTTAATGGTATAGAGCAATTGTCTCATGGAAGGAAAATGTGGGTGATGCAAAGGTGTTGGATGGGCGCGCAGCTTTCTTAACGTGATTAGACACTGGTGAACGCAGGGAGGCAAGGAGGGTCGCGTTGTTGCGTCATCGTTATCATTCCAGAAAGTGATAAAGAGGCCATGGCTCCGCCATTTCAGCATCTCAGCCATGAAGCGGCACGTTGTTCTGGCCACTTTGTCTCACATGGTTCTGAATTTTGGCTCTGTAAGAAGCTTACCCAACATCTTGTCCAGCGAACTTGTGTCGACCACACTCGCATGTGTCTTTGGCAGAGGGCGAAGGTGCCGACCGGACGACGGCAGCCAACATTCTAATATGTTGTCACTTGGGCACCGGTATTTATATCCCCATGTAACGACAGACAATGGAGGGAGGGAGAGGGAGAAAGAGATTGGATCCACAGCCTCAACTCCGTATAACATACAGCGTACCAGTAAATGATAGATGTTCCACTGGCCGCCAGCCCCCCGCATTTGTTTCAAGCCGGGCCGTCTTTCCAATCTCACATCCGGCAGCATGAGCCTAACAGAACGAGATCCATCCTGGTCCACTGCTTGGAATGAGTGCCGAGCCGTTAATACATAGTAACAGCTGCATATTATTAGAGATGGGAGGGTTTTGCGAGCATTCGTATAGTGCATCTGCCCGCCCAGCTATACCTAGGCGTGCCAGGTCCAAACACACTCTCTACAACCACGGATAGCTTTCCCGGTTCATCTCAATAGAACTAGCGGTGGAAATCGGCATAGGCGAGAGTGATGCTGACAACTAATCTGCCGCAGCCTAGTGGGAAAAAGGATGGAGGCGGGCCAGGGGTAACGTGGGCCAGCGCCTTTACCAGGCCAGGCAATCTTACTAATTTTAGGTATTCCAAGGAGAAGGCTTTTTTCGTCCAGCCAGGGCTGGACCTGAGACGTCGACAGCTGCTGTACGTTTCAAGTGTAAGGAGTTGTGAACTTGTGCGTGTGTTGAATTGATTGAGTTGAGAGCGGGCCTCAATTAAACCTACATTGCCTTTCATCCCGTCTCCAGCAACAGCCTGGTTTCCGTTCTCCATCTATCAACGTCTACAAATTATCTGAGGCAGGTTAAGTAGGTTAATCAGGTCAGCAAATAGGTACAGCATTCCTCTGCCAGTCGTGGCCGCGCTTGATGAGGCTGTACATGGTACGTGTTACGATCCCACGCTGCTCCAGCGCCAGCGGCTGAGTTGGATTACGGCCGGGAAGGATTGTACTGTACCATGATTAAGCCGCCAGGCGCACTCTGTCCCCTGCGGACACCCTGGGGCTACAATCATTACCAGTCCTGCTCAGAGATCAATAGCGGGAAATTACTGGTACGAACAGCGCTTCTACCCGTTGGACCGGGCATTAAAGCGGATCGTGGGAGAACAGGAGGCTGGGCGGGAAGAAAGGCGGGAGGAGATGGCACCCATGGAACAGGTCCCGGGGCCTTGAGTGTTAGGGGACAGAGAGCTCTTGCTCAAACCGTACATAGCATTCCAGGCCCTCAGGGCTGGGGGACTGAGCAGCGGCGTGAAAGGGCTGACCGTACCTTGTGGTACCAGGTTGTGAATGCGTACACCTGTACTATGTACAGTAGACTAGGTGGTAGTATGAAGTGCGAATCGGACGCTGGAGATGCAAGGAGCAGGGGGGCCAAGGTGCCCGTGCAGTGCCTTTTGCCTTTGCCGGCGGTGCCACCATAGGTGCAAAGAGGCGCGAGAGGTGCTAGAAGTACCAACGGCTGCAGATCGTCAGGGGAAGCGAAAATAGCAGCAGACGGGACCCAGGTACGAAGGGACTCAAGAATTCAAGGCTCAATCTGGGCTTTGTTTGTGTCTCTGCGCGGCCTCTGGGCGAGCGTTGCTGTACGAATTTCTTCCGTGTCATCGCCCAAATCGTAGGCTAGGGGGCTGAGCCTGGGGGCTGGGGCTGGGCTGGGGCCACTGCTTGCTGATCGTGGTGCTGGTGGTGCAGCAGCTGATGCTGCTGATGCTGCCGGTGCTGCTGATGCTGTTGCTGATTTGCTGCTTGTTGGAAGCTGGGTGTTGGTGGTGGTGGCTGGCCTTTTTGTCCCGTTGACGTAGCAGAGGTACCTTTCGGTGCTTGCCATGGCTTCCCAGGCCGGCAGCTGGCCGAGTGGGACATGAGCGTGGCGCCGGGCCCCAAAAACAGTGGACGGTGGAGTCCAGGTGGCTCAGCAGGCTTAGCGCGTCGGCCGGTCCCCTATTCACTGGCCTCCTTCCCTCCCTATTGTTGCTCCAGCCAGCTAGGCCAGCCAGCCAGCCCAGCTTTTTGCCAGCTTGGGAGTTGCGAGGTGAGATCCTTTCAAAAACATTCTCCAAGCACTTCCACTTCCTCCCCTCCCCTCCTCTTCTCCCTTTGACCTGTGACCCGTTTCCATCCTCCATCTTCCATCCCAAACTATCACCACGTTCTTTCCGAGGCTGGTGCCTCGCCCCCCCTCCCATTCATCGCGTTGCTTGGGCTGTTGCTGTTCTCTTCGTCCCGCTGACGCCCGCCATCCGTGCTGCGTCTCGTTGCTTCTCCCCTGTTTCACCCGCGCCCTAGACAACAAAAAGGCTGCTTGACGACGCAGGCCCCGACATCTCTCGCCTCTTGTCATTAGCATTGTCGTGATAAGATCTCCTCCTCCTTCGACGCCTTCACACCTACACAGCAACGATGGCGTACAACGGCCACGGCCACGAGTATGGTGGTGGACACCAGCTCCAGGACATTTCCCCTGGCGGCGGCGGCACCGTACGTACTCCCCAAATGCTCCTCTGATCGCTGCGGCCATGCTCTATTCTAACTTGATTCCCCCTCCTTTCCAGTACCGCAATGATGAGGAGGCCGGCCGCGGCCTTTTGAACGAGCCGGGCGTCTACGACCATGACCGCCTCGGCGCTCGAACGCCCCCTGATCGTCCCGTCTCCGCCTACAGTCTTACTGAGTCGTACGCCCCTGGTGCCTCGCAGCTCCCAGCCCAAGGTGCTGGCTTCGGCGATAACAATGGCGGATTTGGTCCCTATGACAACAATGCGCCCTACGACCGTCCTGTTTCTGCCTTTGACCCCGAAGACAGTTGGGTTCAGCGACAGCAGCAGCCCGCTGCCGCTCCTGGAGGCGGTCTGAAGCGTTTCAACACCCGCAAAGTCAAGCTTGTCCAGGGCTCAGTCCTCAGCATTGATTACCCCGTGCCTAGCGCCATCAAGAACGCGATACAGCCCCAATACCGTGAGGTGGAGGGTGGTAACGAGGAATTCGTCAAGATGCGCTACACGGCCGCTACCTGCGACCCCAACGACTTTACTCTCAAGAACGGTTACGATTTGCGTCCTCGTATGTACAACCGTCATACTGAGCTGCTCATCGCCATCACCTACTACAACGAAGACAAGGTTTTGCTCGCGCGTACCCTTCACTATGTCATGCAGAATATCCGCGATATTGTCAACCTGAAGAAGTCGACCTTCTGGAATAAGGGCGGCCCTGCCTGGCAGAAGATTGTGGTGGCCCTCGTCTTTGACGGTATTGAGAAGGCCGACAAGAGCACCCTCGATGTCCTCGCCACGATCGGTGTTTATCAGGATGGTGTTATCAAAAAGGACGTTGACGGCAAAGAAACCGTCGCCCACATCTTCGAATACACCAGTCAGCTGTCTGTAACGCCCAATCAGCAGCTGATTCGACCTACGGGAGATAGCCCCCAGAACCTCCCCCCTGTCCAGTTCATGTTCTGCTTAAAGCAGAAGAACAGCAAGAAGATCAACTCTCACCGTTGGCTCTTCAATGCTTTCGGTCGTATCCTCAACCCCGAAGTCTGCATCCTGCTCGATGCCGGTACCAAGCCTAGTCCCCGCTCTCTATTGGCTCTTTGGGAGGGCTTCTATAACGATAAGGATCTTGGCGGTGCTTGTGGTGAGATTCACGCTATGTTGGGCAAGGGCGGCCGTAAGCTGCTCAACCCCCTCGTCGCCGTCCAAAACTTCGAGTACAAGATTTCCAACATTCTTGACAAGCCCCTAGAGAGTTCTTTTGGCTACGTTAGTGTGTTGCCCGGTGCTTTCTCTGCGTACCGATTCAGAGCCATCATGGGCCGTCCGCTGGAGCAGTACTTCCACGGTGATCATACTCTATCCAAGATCCTGGGTAAGAAGGGTATCGACGGTATGAACATTTTCAAGAAGAACATGTTCTTGGCCGAAGATCGAATTCTTTGCTTCGAGCTAGCTGCCAAGGCTGGCCAGAAGTGGCATCTTTCGTATATCAAGGCCGCCAAGGGTGAGACTGACGTTCCCGAGGGCGCTGCTGAATTCATCAGTCAGCGTCGTCGATGGCTCAACGGTTCGTTTGCTGCTACTCTCTACGCGCTGATGCATTTCGGTCGTATGTACAAGAGTGGTCACAACATCATCCGAATGTTCTTCCTACACATTCAGCTCATCTACAACTTGATGAACGTCATCTTCACTTGGTTTTCGCTAGCGTCTTACTACCTCACGACGACAATTATCATGGATCTGGTCGGTAACCCTAAGGTCAGCAACCAGTACCACGCCTGGCCCTTTGGTGATAAGGCTACGCCTATCATCAACTCTCTCCTCAAGTGGCTCTATCTGGCCTTTGTGATCCTGCAGTTCATCCTTGCTCTTGGTAACAGGCCGAAGGGTTCCAAGTTCACTTACATTGGCTCCTTTATGCTGTTTGGTCTCATCCAGGGTTATATCCTGGTCCTCTCCGCCTACCTGGTCGTCCGTGCCTTCAAGAAGCCTATTGGCGAGCAAATCTCGCTGGCCTCTGCCAAGGACTTTGTTGACAGTTTCTTTGGCGGTACTAGTGCAGCCGGTGTTATCCTGGTCGCCCTCATCACCATCTACGGTCTCAACTTCCTGGCGTCATTCATGTACCTGGACCCGTGGCACATGTTCCACTCGTTCCCCTTCTACCTGGTTCTCATGTCGACCTACATCAATATTCTCATGGTCTACGCCTTCAACAACTGGCACGATGTGTCTTGGGGTACCAAGGGTTCCGATGCTTCGGAAGCTCTTCCTTCTGCTCACGTGACCAAGGGTGAGAAGAATGAAGTTGTGGTGGAGGAAATTGAAAAGGAGCAGGAGGATATCGACAGCCAGTTTGAGCAGACTGTGCGTCGAGCTCTTACTCCGTTCAAGGAGGAGGAGGAGGTCGAGAAGAGAGACATTGAGGATTCCTACAAGTCTTTCCGAACTGGTCTGGTCATCATCTGGCTGTTCTCCAACATCTGCCTCGCCCTCATCATTACCAGTCCTACCTTTGACGACTTTGGCATCGGAGTAAGTTGCAGCCCTGCGGTGCGGTATTATGTCGAGACTGAAGCTAACCCGTTCCTCCATAGATTTCGGCTACAGACCGTACTGCCAAGTACTTCCAGTTCCTGCTTTACGCTACGGCTGTTCTGTCTATTGTCCGCTTCATGGGCTTCCTGTGGTTCCTGGGTAAGACCGGTCTCATGTGCTGCTTCGCGAGACGATAAGCAAGTGCAATCGGCACACCATCCGTGTACATCTTGGAAAATGGGGGGACAGCGCAAGGTATGATTGGCGTGGGTGTCAGGATAGATATTTGGCTCTTTCTTGTCGAAACCCTCGGCGGCGTGTCGGGGGTTTCGACTTTTCCTTCCTGTAATGTATGACAAATTCAAAGAGTCGCGGGTACCTAGTTGAGTGGATCAGAGGAGGACAAGTTATCGGTTCCAAATTGGCCTCTTGATTAAGAGATTTTTACGAAGCATGTAGTAGATGACGAGTTTCAAGTCCCATGCACGTTCGCATTTGCATTGCCTGGTGGTTGCTGGCTTGAGTGGCCTTTTGAACAACTGGATGGCAGGGCAGGGCATGTAAGGTTAGTCAGAGGGACCGAATCCTCTATCATCAGTCGTCTGTGTAATCAAGGGCATCGCCATTGTGGTTCATCAAGGTGTCATCTCAGTGATGTAATGTGCCGGGGATTGGTCGCGTAAACCTCGGTGGGCAGAATGGCTGCCTTACCGCTATCTTATCAAGCATCATGGGCTTTTACAATGGGGGCCTGCCTGCCAGTGGTGGGCTGTGTGCAGCCTGTTGCTTCAAGCTGCCACGCGACTTGCTCCAACCAAACCGCCTTTACTTTCTTTTCCACAGCACACGGAGAATTCTTCATAAACGACGTTGCTCTGTGGCCACGTGCCTTTGTCTCGTTGCAACCCCTCGAACACGGTCGCCCCCAGTCGCGCCCGACTCCCTGACCCCGAGTCCTCCTTGTCCGAACCCCTCCGAGCACGCCCAGCGCAGCCCACCTCTGGGCACCCCGCCACCACGATGTTGAAGATATGGTCGATGGTACGCCGCAGCGCCGACCAACTCCGGGTGGAACAGGCCAGTGCTGACTGTTTGGTAGAAAAAGGAGCAGAAGGATGCAGAGAATGCCGAGGGACAGGCGACAGGTGGCAAAAGGAAGGTCACTGCCGCCCAGCTCCGAGTGCAGAAAGGTATGGCCTCACCGGCGCCCAGATCCCGGAGAGCTTGAGCTTGGGTCGGACACGTGTGTTGCGACCGCTGTGGTGCGGTGCTGTGCTGGGTAGTGCGGTCTGGTGTGAGGAACCGGAGTGCTAACGAGGCAGTCTGCTAGATCTCTCTGAACTCTCGCTCGGCACGACGATGAAGACCGAATTTCCCAAACCCGATGACATCCTCAACTTTGTGCTGACGATTGAACCCGACGAGGGCATGTACCGTGCTGCCAGGTTCACCTTTGACTTTGCCATCAACCAGAACTTCCCCCACGAGCCGCCCAAGGTCCGGTGTCGAGAGAAGATCTACCATCCGAATATCGATCTGGAGGGCAAGGTGTGCCTGAACATTCTGCGCGAGGACTGGAAGCCGGTGCTGAACCTGAATGCGGTCATTGTTGGATTGCAGGTAAGAATACGATTGCTGGCGCCCCCAAACGGGTTTTGCCGGAATGGCCCAGGCTCTGTCTGGGCCCTGGGTCACTTCCTCAGGATGGCACTCCCTTGGACTGCTGCGTATGAGCGCGCGGTGGTGTTGGCTTGTAATAAGATGCTGACGAGACTTAGTTTCTCTTCCTCGAACCCAACGCATCGGACCCGCTGAACAAGGAGGCAGCCGAGGATCTACGAAACAACCGTGACGGCTTTAAGCGCAACGTCCGTACGGCCATGGGCGGCGGCATGGTGAAGGGCACATCCTACGACCGTGTGCTCAAGTAAGATGCAGGGATACCGGTACTCGGGCGGTATGGATGGGATGCCCGCAGCTCGGTTGGATAGTGTCCCAAGTCGGGCTTTGACGGGCAAGCAGAAAGAGCTACGTCCGAGGGACTGCTGTTCTGGAAGAGTTTCGGACGAGGCGGGAGGTAGTTGTGATTCTGGCCAGCATAGAAGATGGTAGCATCGCCGCGGCGTCTTATGAGTCTATGATTGGGGCAGGCACTGACTGCCCCTGGTTTACATTGGTAATGCTTCTGGTGATGGCCGTGAATATGAGACAGAGGTACGGAGCAAGCTGGTGTCGGTACCGTTGTATCCGATGACGGGGTACTTGGGATAGCAGTTTGGAAGCAGATACATACACACACCATGAGATACAGCCATGACATGTCGGAGATTGATCGGAGGCACCATGGTAGCTGGCAACTACCTACGGATGCTGCACTGCACTGCACTGCACTGACAGACTTTGGAGGCTCAGGCTACGATATATGAGTCACGGACATCAGTCTATGTTTCACTGTTGTCCTTGATATTCTGTCTAGGGTAGGCCGGCCCATCTCTTAGCTGGGGAGAAAGCGCATCAGCTAGGAAAAGTAGGACCGGCCGGGGAGCCAATAAGCTTGGTCAGGTTGGGTGAGGCGGTGGAGGGCAGTGGAGGACAGTGGGGGACAGTGGAGTGGAGGAAGGTGGAGGACGGTGAGGGCAAGTGGCCGTAGCTTCCCCGGACAGAACCATATCGTATCGTGGGATGCGTGGACGATGTCGGCCCTGCTGAATAACGTCCGATCCTGAGCCGGTGGTTGGCTGAGGCTGTCTGAGACGGGGCTGACTGGGACAGCGATGAAGATCTTGGTGGGACAAGGTCGAGGATACTCTGCACAGGAGGGAGCGATGGCGGAGAGGGGGAGTAGCAGGTACCCCACCCGTAGCTTGCCCACAAGCTGCCCGCACCAGCCCCAGACTACCAGACTACCTTGGGCACCTACCCAAGAACTACCCAGAACTAATGTATATACCAAGACGACGTCCAGACTGCGCCCCCGCTCGGCGGAAGTGGGGCGTGGGCATCACACTTGGCCACAGTACAGGAAAGATCAGGGAAGGAGCCCGCTACACGTGCAGGACGTCCGGCCGAGATCGGTGAGACGGCGTGCCCAAACAGAAAATTTAGCTCTGGCTTCCTGCCTTCATCTTCTCCTTCCTCTCCCTCCCTTCTCGACAGACACCTCTCTCCCCCTCAGATCACCGTCACCATGGCCTCCCGAAGCTTCACCAAGGCCCTGCGCTCGCAGGTTGCCCGTCAATTGACCGCCCCCCGCACCCAGCAGCGCACCTTTGTTGCCGCCCGCAACCTGGTCCGCGCTGGCGTTGCTGCCCGCCCTGCCGCCGTTGGCGTTGCCCAGCAGCAGGTTCGCGGCGTCAAGACCGTTGACTTCGCTGGCCACAAGGAGGACGTTTACGGTACGTGACGGGCTCTCGCGAATTGACCCCTCAATCGATGGGTTTGATGGCTGATATCTCTCTCTCTCCCTCTGCAGAGCGTGCCGACTGGCCTCAGGAGAAGCTGTTGGTGAGTCACTCGCAACAACCACGTATAAAGTGGTTGATCCGACAGCAGCCCCCCCCCCCCAATGTCAGTGACATGCTAACAACCCATGCAGGAGTACTTCAAGAACGACACTCTGGCCCTCATTGGCTACGGCTCTCAGGGCCACGGCCAGGGTCTCAACCTCCGTGACAACGGCCTCAACGTCATCGTTGGTGTCCGAAAGGATGGAAAGTCCTGGAAGGACGCCATCCAGGATGGCTGGGTCCCCGGCAAGAACCTCTTCGACGTCGATGAGGCCATCTCCAAGGGTACCATTGTCATGAACCTGCTCAGTGACGCCGCCCAGTCCGAGACGTGGCCTCACATCAAGCCCCAGCTCACTGAGGGCAAGGTGAGACGACCCCACAAAAGAGCCAAGAGTCGGTCATTTTTTTTTGGAGCTAACTCGAGTGCGCCCGTCTAGACCCTGTACTTCTCCCACGGTTTCTCCCCCGTCTTCAAGGACCTCACCAAGGTTGAGGTTCCCTCCAACATCGACGTCATCCTTTGCGCTCCCAAGGGCTCTGGCCGAACCGTCCGATCCCTCTTCCGCGAGGGCCGTGGCATCAACTCATCCTTCGCCGTCTACCAGGACGTCACTGGCAAGGCCCAGGAGAAGGCCGTCGCCCTTGGTGTCGCCATTGGCTCCGGCTACCTCTACCAGACCACCTTTGAGAAGGAGGTCTACTCTGACCTCTACGGTGAGCGTGGCTGCCTGATGGGTGGCATCCACGGCATGTTCCTCGCCCAGTACGAGGTTCTCCGTGAGCGCGGCCACAGCCCCAGCGAGGCCTTCAACGAGACCGTCGAGGAGGCCACCCAGTCCCTGTACCCCCTCATCGGTGGCTACGGCATGGACTGGATGTTCGAGGCCTGCTCCACCACTGCCCGTCGTGGTGCCATTGACTGGACCCCCAAGTTCAAGGATGCCCTGAAGCCCGTCTTCAACAACCTGTACGACTCCGTCCGCGATGGTTCCGAGACCAAGCGATCGCTCGAGTACAACAGCCAGCCCGACTACCGCGAGCGCTACGAGAAGGAGCTCGAGGAGATCCGAGGCCTTGAGATCTGGAGGGCCGGCAAGGCCGTCCGTTCTCTCCGACCCGAGAACCAGAAGTAAGCGGTGGATTGACGTTGAGATGATGCAGGGGGAGTATTGGAACGGCTTGGCAACATGCGTCCTCTTTTGTACTTGTATTGCCGGGCTCTCGACGGGGATCTAGGCTGGCTCAAAAGCTGAAATCTATCTATGCTGGTCTTTTGGCCACTTCAATACCAAAACTTTGTTGTTTCGCAAACAATCGTGTCCCATCGACGTGATCTTGGCTGCCAGGAGGCTGTGATGTGACTCTTTTCCCCCCCCTACGAGGGCGACGAGGACTGACTCATTCTTTCATAGCGAGTGTGCATTTGACTGATGAAGTGGATTCCCCAATGAGGCTGACTGCTAGGTACGGTGAGTTGCCCCAGATGCACTCGGTAATAAGCTCTCATCGGCATCTCCACCGAGGGAACCACACCTTGACACCCCGCATCTCCAGTCCCCCCCCAACTGAGGCTAAACATGTCGATGTCGGCTTCTTACGTTGGCGAGGGCATAAGTCGGGTATCCAAACCAACGCGGCGACACCACACAGCAAAGCCAACGGGCACACTTCAGCAAAAGAGAAGAGCAGGATAAGCAAGATAAGCGCACTCCCACATACTCGGCGCACACGGAAACCCACCTTGGCTACCCACAGACGCACAAACCAGCCATGGCCGACCTCTCCACCACGCCGCCCCTCACGCGCGACTCGGTGCTTGCCGCGCACGAGCTCATCAAGCCGTACGTGCACAAGACGCCCGTGCTGGCCAACAAGACGCTGACGCAGCTGGCCTCGACGCCGCGCACCCGCGAGTCGCTGGCGGGCACGCGCTGGGACGGCCGCGAGCCCGCCAAGCCCGTGATGCGGCTCTGGTTCAAGTGCGAGAACCTCCAGCGCGTCGGCGCCTTCAAGGTGCGCGGCGCGTTCCACGCCATTGAGCGCCTGAAGCGCGAGCCTGGCTGGGAAGAGGGCGGCGGGCGGCAGAGGGGCGTCGTGACGCACAGTTCTGGTGAGTTGGGGGCGCACCATGCCATGAATGCCATGAATGCCATGAATGCCATGGTGCACCACAGGGTCCCGTCCGTTCTTTGTGGCTAACACATGAGGAACTCCCAGGAAACCACGCCCAGGCCCTCGCCCTGGCGGCGCGAGAAAACGGCATCCCGGCACACATTGTCATGCCCGACATTTCGGTGCCGCAGAAGATTGCCGCCACGAGGGGCTACGGCGCAAACGTCGTCTTCAGCGGCAGCACCAGCACCGAGCGCGAGGCCGTCGCCGCAAAGGTCATTGCCGACACCGGCGCCCGCCTCGTCCCGCCTTACGACCACCCGGACATTCTGCTTGGCCAGGGCACCATGGGGCTCGAGATGCAGGAGCAGGTGGCCGAGCTCATTGTCGCCGCCGGTTCCGGTGCCGGTTCCGGTGCCGGTTCCGATGCCGACCCCGGCGTGGCCCGCTCCGAAAACGGCCACGGCCGCCGAAGCCGCCGCCTCGACGCCATCGTGACGCCCTGCGGCGGCGGCGGCATGCTCTCCGGCGTCGCCCTCAGCTGCGAGGGCACCGGCATCCGCGTCTTTGGCGCCGAGCCCTCCTTCCAGGGCGCCGACGACGCCAAGCGCGGCTACGAGGCCGGCCAGCGCATCCCCGCCGTCTCCACGCTCACCGTCGCCGACGGCCTGCGCACCCCCGTCGGCGCGTTCCCCTGGTCCGTCATCTACGACCGCCGCCTCGTCGCCGGCTTCTTCAGCGTCACCGAGGACGAGATCCGCGACGCCATGCGCCTCGTCCTCGAGCGCTTCAAAATGGTCGTCGAGCCCAGCGCCTGCGTGCCCCTTGCCGTCGCCCTCTTTGACGAGGACTTCCGGGCCATGGTTGAGCGTGAGGCGGGCGAGGACGGGTGGGACCTGGGCTTGGTCCTGAGCGGTGGCAACGTCGGTGTCGACGCCATTGGGAGACTCTTTGCCGAGAAATCATGAGATGATGGTATGAACCAAGGCAGTCTTCTAGTCTCTCCGTCGACTACATGGGCCCGTCTAGAATATGTACTAGATGTATATACTGAACAAATCACAGCGTCCATCCTAGAGCGCCTGCTTTTTGCCTTTTCGTGGCGGAGGGAGATATATGCATCATGATAAGTAAAGCCACGCCTGTAAATGCGACAATGGTCACACCCTCGCCTCTCGCTCCACCCATGACTTTAATTCTGTCCAAGAGCTTCGTTCATCGTTTTTCGCCACTTGGTCGAATTCCTTCTCAGAGCCCAGATTCCAATGTATCCCGTGATGATGCAGAATAGACAGATAGAGGTAAACACCCAACCCGCGTTGATGGCATTGATCCATGGTGCAGCAACAATGGCGCCTATACAGCTGAGTATGTTGCGCACAAAATTGTTCACCGCAACACCCGCCGATGCTTTTTTGCGGATGAACTCGGTGAGCATGGTGGTAGCCGCAGACTAGGCAGGATTGTTAGCCTGGGGGAAGTCGACGAACTTGATCCGAGAGGGGTGCATGCATGGACTTACAAAGACGAGCATGGACCCGAAGCCAAAGAAGAACATGGCGACGCAGGGTACCATGAAGTGTACTCCGTACGTAATGGTCCAGCCAAACATGAGGAGCGCAAGAGGATACAGCGTCACGGCCAGCCATGCGTTTTCTCGTAGGCGATCCTCTGGGAGATAGATGAGGTTGCCCTTGTCGTCGAATCGGTTCGCCTTCTTGGCCTCCCTCTTCATGATGTTGTCAATCCATCGGCCGCCCACGAGAGATGCGACAATGTAGCCCAACCCGGAGGGTATGTAGAGCAGCCCAACGATGAGCTGACCAAAGTTGTACGGAGGCCTCGAGAACTTTTTCTGGAGCGCGATGTTGGCCACGTAGAGGGAGCCAAAGGCGAGAGCAGCAATCATGACTGTAATCATGACCGGCGGGAATCTTAGGAAGAGAAGAACACTCAGGGGGTCAATGAAGAACCGCTTCAGCGATTGAGTCAACTTCTTCGTCTTGAGCTTGGCAGACTCCATGGTGCTGACCCGCTGCAGCTCTTCAGTCGCCGGCTTCTTCCTTGAGCGGGCGAGCGTCTCGGGCAGGAAGAAGACGATCAAGAACAAGACGATGACGCCGTAAATTGAAAGAAACCACATCGTCGCCTGCCATCCGAGCCCCTGCGTGAGAGCACCGCCAATGACTGGGGCAATTAGGGGTCCGACCAGGGGGCCGAGGTAAAAGATGCTCATGGCGCGTCCTCTCTCAAACACTTCAAACAGGTCGGCAATGGATCCCGCGCCAGTCGCGTGAGCACTTGCCGAAGCGCCGCCGGCACACATCCGAAAGATGATGAGCATGGTGATGTTCTTGCTGATGGCTGACAGGACCGAGAAGACGACAAACAGGGAGAAGGAGATGACGTAGATGGAGCGACGGCCAAACTCCTCGGAAAAGGACGACCACCAGAGGGGGAATATACCCATAGACACCATGTATAGGGCTACCGACAGGTTGGTGATGGTCTCGGATGCATGGAACTCACGAGCCAAGATGGGGAGCGCAGCTGGTTCCGTTAGC
The DNA here is from genome assembly GCA_003693505.1 of Pseudonectria foliicola. Lineage (NCBI taxonomy): Eukaryota > Fungi > Ascomycota > Sordariomycetes > Hypocreales > Nectriaceae > Pseudonectria > Pseudonectria foliicola. Next base: position 46,839 of record QUZD01000054.1, on the reverse strand, counting down.
GACTCGACTATTGTATCGGGTAGGGAGTTGGGGGATACCAACGGTAGACAATGGTTGAGCCCAGAGGTGCACCCGCGGTGGCCAAGGCGATGATGAAGACCAGCCACCATTTTGTCGAGCTCTTGTAGTCTTGCGGGTTTTCTACCTCGGGCACCAGAGTAAGACTTGCAAGCAGTCCGTGCCGCTTCGAACGTGGAATGACAGACAGGGCGCGGGAACGAGTTGACGCTGGTCGCGTGCGGTTCGATGGGGTAGGTTCGACATCTCCTAACCCGTCTCTTGGTTGACCCGTCTGATCTGGGTCAGGGCTCTCCAAGCTGCGCGCGGTCTCGGTCCAGTCTGACCTAGAAGTTGCAGGTCGCTTCTCGTCAACCTCGACATTCTCTTCTACTGCTTGTCGTTTGGGTAGAGCCCCGTCTTTGTTGATCTCTGCCATTGTTTTCGCATGGGCCGAATCGGCACCGAACGCCGACGTCCCTCCTCGGCTATAGAACCCGGCTGTGTTTCCAATCCAAAGGGGAATAACTTTGCAAAGCGGTTACGATTCCTGAAGGTCTCGAGGTACCGAGGTTTCGATGTAATAAAATGCGAAGTAGAAAGAAGAGAGGTGTGGTTGCCGAATGGATCTCAAACAAGGAGACCCTAGACTGTGTGTCAGGCGCTCCAAGATTAAGCAGATTCGGCGTTGGTTGCGGTGGAGCGCGGCAGCGCGGATCGAAGATAGAGGAGTCCCAGTCGGTGGGGAATGTTTTGCTGGGGACCGGATATTCGGCAGAGCCATGTTGACGATGAGCTAGCATACCTGATGGCCAGCGCAATATTTGATTGACTTGCGTGCTGGACGTGACGGTCTGAGAGCCCTCGGCTCGACTCTCGATACACGGCTATAAGACGGCCGCGGTTGAAGCTTGCCATGGATTGTGTGGCTGTATCAGTCTTCAGTCTTTTCTTTTCTTTTTTTCGTTAGACTATTACCCCAGCCTGGGTCGCTCCGGCGCCGGCCTCTTTTTTAGCGCTGGTTGTCCATTTCTACAAAACCCTTGCCACCAAAAAGGTTGCTCCGACAAGCGTGTGGTATTCTTCGGCCGAGACAAGACTGACCCGCGGCTTGCTTGGCAGAGGGAGCTCATACACATCAACTGACTTGTCTGCCGCTGAGATGCGCAGAGACATTGCGTCATCTGACCCCCAGATCTCCCTTGATCTCCAGAGTTCTGCTGCGACTGCGGAAGGATTAGGCCTTCTTGGCAAAGGGATCCAAAGCTCTGCGAACTGGCTCGGCTGCACCATCATGGGCAGATTGCCATGCTTGAAGGATGGGCGGTTGGGATACCCAGGACACTTCACAGAAATCTGCAGCAATCGGTATAATCGCGTGCCTCTCGAGGGAGGGAATGAGTGATTGTCGTGGCCGTGGCGCTCTTTGACCAAGGTATGAGTAGAAGCAGCTGCCAGGAAGGGAGGTAGATGGGCAGATGGTGGATGACTCAGAAGGTGAGAGAAGCTCACGTAGGCGCCTCTTGGAGACACCACGGCAATGGCAGCGAAGACGGGGTGAATGAGGTGAACTGAAGCTGTCTCAAGTAGAACATTGGATTCTGAGCCAACTTGACAGCACTTTGGAGGCAGGAGAAGTGTCATGGTTGAGTTGTCTCACGCTCTCTTCGGATCCAATCCAATCTAGATGCTCGGTGAGGCAGCCTTGACCGAGAACCCCACCGCGGGGCACTTTCGCAAACTACCACCACCATAATAACCACCACCATCACCACCAACCACTACTGCCACCATTGCAGACGTTGAGTCACGTAGGGGTCACAGTAGGCAGCTGCCTTTCCACCCACCCATCCATCCATCCATCCACCCACCCATCCACAGATTCATTCAACGCATCCGATTCAGACTCCTCACCCGCCATGTCGCTGACAAACGCATCCCCCGAGGCTGCTGCCAGCGCCGCAAAGACGGCGTCCTTTGCCCTCGCGACCCTTCCGGCATCGGCCCGCAACGCCGCTCTCGAGACCATCCACGCCGCCCTCGCCGCCGCAAAGGACGACATCCTGGCCGCCAATGCGCGCGATCTCGACCTCGCCCGCAAGGCCGCTGCCGACGGCTCCCTCAGCCAGGCTCTCGTGTCCCGGCTGGACCTGGGCAAGAAGGGCAAGTGGGAGGACATGCTCAAGGGCATCTTGGATGTCAGAGATCTGGATGATCCAGGTACGTGCTTCGCCCATTTCATCCATCACCCGAGTCCATATGGCTAACCATATCCCTCTCTCTCTCTTTAATTATCCAGTTGGCCAGGTTCAGATGCGTACCAAGCTAGATGACAACCTCCTCATGGAACGCGTCTCATGTCCCATTGGCGTTCTTCTCATCATCTTCGAGGCCCGCCCAGAGGTCATTGCCAATATTGCCAGTCTTGCTATCAAGTCGGGCAACGCCGCCATCCTCAAAGGTAAGCCTGAAACCCCCCTCATCGAACCAGCTCGCCGTCCCATCGCTAACTCACACGCCCTCCCCAGGTGGAAAGGAGTCTACCGAGTCCTTCGTCGCCATCTCCCAAGTCATCTCCTCCGCCCTGGACAAGACACAGGTCCCCAACTCGGCCATTCAACTAGTCACCACCCGCGACGTCATCTCCCAGCTCCTGGCGCAAGACCGCTACATCGACCTTGTGATTCCCCGCGGCTCCAACGAGCTGGTCCGCTACATCAAGGAGTCTACCAAGATTCCCGTCCTTGGCCACGCTGACGGCCTGTGCCACATCTACCTGACCGAGAGCGCCGACAAAACCAAAGCCGTAACGGCCATTGTCGACTCCAAAACCAGCTACCCTGCCGCTTGCAACGCCGTCGAGACCCTGCTTGTCCAAGAATCCGCCCTCTCCACTGTATTCCCCGATGTCGCGACTGGCCTCTCTGCCAAGGGCGTATCACTACGATGCGACGCTGCCAGCAAGGCCGCCATTGCCTCGCTCTCCCTCCCCGACGTCCACGACGTCGTCCCCGAGGACTACGACACCGAGCATCTCTCCCTCACCATCGGCGTCAAGACTGTCACTGGCCTCGACGAGGCCATCACCCACATCAACACTCACGGCTCCCACCACACCGATGCCATTCTCACCGCCAACACCGCCGACGCCGAACGCTTCATGAACGAGGTCGATTCCGCTGGCGTGTACTGGAACGCCGCCACCCGCCTGGCTGACGGCATGCGATATGGCTTTGGCACCGAGGTCGGCATCAGCACCAACAAGATCCACGCCCGAGGACCCGTCGGCCTGGAAGGCCTTACCATCTACAAGTACAAGATCCGCGGTGATTACCAGGCGACTGCAGACTATGGAGATGGTGAGGGGAAGCGCCCATGGAAGCATGAAAAGCTTTCTCTGTGAATAAGAAAAACTCCATCATGAGGGAGCGAAGGAAAAAAAAATTGATACATATTTTGTCGCATCTCCTCATTCAGGCCTTGCCAAAATTTTGCTGACCATTCATCATCATTTCACCAAACTTGATAAAAGCATCGCCCGTCGCCAACAGCCTTTGTGACCAATACAGAGCGAGCCGCCTCTGTACCTATATTGCACTCCTTGTCCTTGTACATACTGTGCCCCCCTTTATTTTGACCAATCCGATATAATTAAATAATTTAAGCATTGATGTTGTACTGCTTGATCAACTCCGCCAAGTGGTTGCCCTCCGACTTGAAGTCCAGGTGAGAAGCGTTCATTACCTGGTATCGTACCCTGAAAACGCGTTAGCCTTCAACTCCATAGACATTGTGATTCAAACATGTGCTTACCTCTGTGTTTCGCCAAAGTTGTCCGTCTTCGCCCGGCACCGAAAGTTGAGCTTCTTGCAGTTGGCTTCCCCGAAAGCGGCCAGGAACTTTGTGTGATCCGCGTCCTGCAGTTCCATCATCTCATTGGCACTTCGGCCCATGATGGCCCTGCCGGTGTCGTCGAAGCAGCTCAGCCACTGATGGCTAGTGTGGTCTGCCACATTCAGAGACAGAATGTAGCGATACTCTGGCTTGTCGTGAGAGATGTTGCATTTCTCACAATGCCAAGTGCCATCGCCCATGTCCGTCACCTTCTTGTTGCACTTCTCAGTCGAACAGGCAGGGTAACAAAAGTTCTCGTGCTTGATGAAGACGATGGTGGCTTTGATGGAGTAGTAGGCTGGCTCATCTCCCATGCCCAGGTTCTCGTCCTTGACTTGGGCAATCGTCTTGATATCATCCTTGCGACCCGTGGCGCTGCCTAGGCTGGCCATGTTCTGATGGGTAGCGAAGGTGTCCGTCCGGCCTGCCGAGTCGTACCAACCCTTGAGCCTGTGGGCATCCGGGATGTCGGGATCAACCGTCATGGTGCCAGACGAGAGAAGGCTTAGACTCTTGCCACCAAAGTCTGACACCTTGGTGCCCTTGAAGGCGATCACCGACTCCACGGGCGCATCAAAAGAGTTGGCAGTCTTGCCCCAGATAGTGACGCGCACTGAGAAGCCAGTGTCATCCACAATTGTAAGGTCGCGCTTCTGGAAGGGTCGATTATCTCGCTTGGAGGTGATCTCGTCGGTTGCGCCCACCTCCTTCAGGACACCGATAATGTCAACGGTATTGTCCTTCTCAACGCTCTGGAGCTCCTGAATGGAGCAGAAATTGAAGCGCACTTGAGGCACATCGGTCTGATCCTCTGCCTTCTCAATCTTTGTGTCGCGCTCAAATGTTATCTCATAGTCGTGGGGTAGGTTGGTAAACTGCTTCTTGGCATGGACGACGCGGCAAGAGCTGATGTAGTAAACGGATCCTTCCTGGAGGACGTCATAGAAGGCATCGCATTGGTCGCCGAACCCAGTAGCCTTGATCTCTCCACTCTCGTCGATGAGGTTGACACTGAACAGCTTCCCCTCGCTATTGGGTCGGTGCCACGTTCTGATGTCCGACTTGGAGGTGACTCGAGCCTTGATTGTCCACTTGTTGGCGTACGGCGACAGGCCTTCGATGGGGTAGATGACGGCGCCCTCGTGCGTGGCCGGTCGTGAAGGCATAACCTGTGACTTTGTGTTCTCCTCCTTCTTCACGCCGCCATAAAAGTCACCGCCTCCAATGGCCGCGTCTTTTGCGGCCTCCTTGGCTTCGACTACAACAGGTTCGCCAATCTTGTCATGGATGCCGAGGGATTCGATTACTTCGAGGTCGAGAATGACGAGGATGCTGACGACGCACAATGTCAGTATGGCTCGTGTCTACACTTGTGTAAAGTGTCTTCTTACTTCTTGCCCTTGAGGTTGTTGGGAGTGTACTGTCTCACCCGGAGGATGCAGCCTCGGACGAGTCTGTCATCGTGCACGACGTGGTTTGCCTGGGTGGCGAGCATAGACTGGACGTAGTTGACACCATCGCTCACGACTAGCCGGTACCGATCGGATCCTTGTGGAGTAGGGGCCATTGCCTTGATCTGAAGACATTGCATTACCGGTACAGGGAAGAGCTCAGCGGCCTTGCCAGGGTTGTTGAAGATGGCGCTGAAGAAGGCAATGTTAGCTTCTGAAGGCTTGTACGTTGCAGCACCGTGAGAGAGCCGCGGTAACTTACTCAAGGGCCCCATTGGAAAGGGACGAAGCAGCATCCATAATGGCAACAGTGATGAGTTCTGCTGCTTGTTGGGTATCACGAAATCAAGTGGAAGAATAGTCTGGCGGACGATGGACCAAACTGCTCACGGGTGGCGGAAGCGTGAAGAAGGGTTGCTGGAAGCTGTCTGGGAGGAAGTGTGTTTTACGCGTTGACCGCGTTTAGTGGAACGCGCTGTTGGCCAGTAAGGAGATGGGAGTGGCGGGGTTGGTGGATTATGTAAGGGGCCCCACACCAGGCTACCATCCAGCGATGACGACTCGCGCAAGCCGTTCGAGGTACCTAGGTATCTATATACTACTGTACCTTTGCAGCTGCTTCACATCATGGCATGTTGTGGGGAGAAATGCTCGAGACTGAAAGGGCACACTCTTAGCTGGGTTCCCCTGCATTCACCCCTATGCAATAGCTCATCCATGGAGATCAGTATACTGCAGCTGTGGCACGGATTTCCATCGTCAGTCTTGCCCGCAGATGCCATGGACCTTTCAGTGAGACATGTCATGTTACCTCGCATCCTGCTGTAGACTACCTCCCTCCTACCCCTCCAGCATGACGTTGAGCAGCGCTACTCGAGTTCCATCCCAACAGCTGGTGACCGACCACCTTAATCTCCTAGCCCACTTCTGCTAGCACTTGGGTTGTTCTGCCGACCAAACCCGTCCTCTAGCATTTTGAGAGCGTTGTTCATTTTCCTCGATATCCGATCCGTAAGAAGTCATGGCCGACTCGGACAATGCCACGAGAGCTCCCGAGAGCGATGCTCAGGAGGATCAAGCTCAGACGGCTCCCGCCCATGTAATCGGCGAGCACTGCGTCACCGACAGACCGACACGTACGTCGCAAGACAGCGTCTGTGGGAATCTCCAAGTCCGTATTGCTAATGGTAACAGCTGCGGGAGGCGCATCTACCGGCGAGATCATCAAGCTGAACGACGTCGAGGTGAGTCTGTTAGGTCATCTTCTCGCGCGCGTGCGCGCGCGCAAGTCGACCAGGGACTGACTTCCTCCCAATAGACCTACATCTCGAAGCCGTCCGACTATCCCCACGCACCGGCGCGCCTTCTGCTGCTTCTCACAGGCGGCACCGGCATCAAGTCCACCAACAACCAGATCCAGGCCGACAAGTTTGCTTCCGAGGGTTACCTCGTCCTCATGCCCGACATCTTTGGCGGCGACACGGCGCCCGGCACCACCGCCATCGCCGACGACTCCACCTCGGTGCTTGAGCAGATCAAGGTCAAGGCCGTCGAGGTCACCAAGTCGTTCCTCATCGACATGTGGCTTGCCCGCGTCACCGAGGACAAGGTCATGCCCATCCTGCACAAGGTCATCGAGGCCGCCAAGGAGCAGTATGCCGACGCCATCCGCGCTGGCGATGGCATCTACGCGGTTGGATACTGCGTAGGGGGCCGCTTTGTGTTGCTCCTCGGCAAGAAAACGAAGCCTGCAGGCGGCGATGCCGAGGAGGGCGCCATCAAGACTGGTCCCTTCATCAAGGCTGGTGCAATAGCCCATGCCGCATCAGTGCAGCCAGATGACTTCAACGACGTCAGTGTTCCTGTGAGCCTGGTGTGCATCGAAAACGACCCTTTGTTCCCCGACTCGGTGCGAACAGGTGGCGAGGACGCCTTGTCCAACGCAAACCTTGAACATGAGGTTCAGGTCTACCCTGGCGTCCCCCATGGTGAGCTGTGCAATGCCCAATCATCGCATGCATCAATCATGCTGACTCTACTAGGATTCGCTGTTGTGGGCGCGTATCAAGAGGCAGCCATCGAGGACGCTCAGACAACGGCGTACCAACAGATGCTTAAGTGGATTCAAGCCCATTAAGGAAAGCCAGGATGCTACGAATCTTTGTGTTGTAGGAGAGCGTATCTCGTAGGACTCGTGTCTTCTTTTTTCGTGTTACCTCCTACGGCTGGGCCATGGGACCGCTCAGGAGATGGTACAGATAATCTTGCCCAAGTTCTTGCTCTCCTCCATGTGCTTGTGAGCCTCCTGGATCTCTTCCCACGGCAGCACCTTGTGCACAAAAATCTTGAGCCGGTGCGCCTCAAACTCGGGAAGGTATCCCTCCAACTTGTCGCGGAGCCTGCCCTGGTACTCCTCCTCGCGGCTCCTCAGCGTGCTGCCCTCGATGCGGATTCTCTTAAACAGGATAGGTCCAATGTCGGCGTCGGGAGCCTTGGTGCCGCCCAGCGTGCCGAGGACGACGATTCTGCAGTCGCGCGCTGCGACCTTGAGGTTCTTCTGGAAATAGCTGCCACCTACAAAGTCCACAATGTAGTCGACGCCCTTGCCGTCAGTCTTCTTGAGGATTTCCTCGGCCCAGTCTTCCGACTTGTAGTTGATGGCAGCCGTGGCTCCCAGCTCCGAGGTGACAAAGGTGCACTTGTCCTCGGAACCTGCAGTAGCAAAGATCTGAGAGGCCTCCGCAACGCGCGAGAGCTGGATACCGGCGACGGAGACGCCCGAGGCGCCGGCATGCCACAGAATCGTCTTGCCGGCAGTGAAGCCGAGCACCTCATGCAGCGCCTGCGTCGCCGTGATCCACGCCTCGGGGACACCCGCCAGCTCCTCGAACCCAAGCGTCGCGGGCTTGTGCAGCAGCATGCGCGTGCTCACGGCCACGTACTCGGCGTAGGCGCCGCCATAGGCCAGGCCAAAGACCTCGTCGCCGGCCTTGAAGCCGCTGCTCTCGTTACCGGGGCCGAGGGACTCGATGACGCCGCTGAACTCGACCCCGAGCGTGGACGGAGCCTGTGGCGGCAGCGGGTACATGCCGTGACGCTGGATAATGTCCATGCGGTTGATGCCAAAGGCGCGGACCTTTACGAGGGCCTGGCACTTGGTGGGCTCGGGCTTGGGCGTCTCGGCGTTGATGAAGAGGGCATCACTGCCGCCTTTGCCGCCGCGGATGTCTGAGTCGAGCTGTTAGAGAGGGGTTCGTTCTCACGCCGTGGCAATCGGGGTTGGTTCCTACCGACTGCTTTCATAACATTCGCCATGGTTGATGTTACGGTATTGTTTCTATGTATACGAGTCAAACAGGCGAGCTTCGGTCGGCTTTGAGATGTTCGTTGCCAGTGAGGTAGGTCGTATCGAGGATGGTGAAGCCGCTATGAAGCCGATGACGTACATTAGTAATACAGCTACGATTCTCCATCAAAGCTCATGTCATCATGGTATTCTCGCAAAACTCTCGGCCATACATGTTCTACTAGAGTGAGTTGAAGCGGGGTCTGAGCTGCTGTCGTGCTATTTCCGGGTGAGCATGCCAATGCGTTTTGCATTTCCACCGCGCAGATTTTCGAGTAAACGGTATATAGTGTGCTCCCATGCGATTTTATAGATACCTACCAAGTCACAGAGAGAAAGCGCTTGCGGAACGAGAGCAACACGGGTTGGCAAGTTTTGCTTCTTCCAAGTCCAATTCTTTTTGAGCGACCGGCTTGGGGCTCCACTTGATTTCATTCGGGATCTTTGGGATCTTCTCAAGACACGCACTATGCCACGAGGATCTTGTAGGCCCAACGGAGGGCAGCAGCATCTTGGCAAGTCATGAATAGAGGAAACAGAGTTGACATGATGCTTTCGATCGTGGAGAGTTGGGGATATGAGTTGCGTTGTTGTAGGTGCACTTGCCGGATTAAAGAGCAGGCCATGCTAGTCCAGAGGCACATGGGACAGAGCACAAGATTTAATTGAGCTTCATGTCACTCTGTGAAAAGACAGTCGCTGAAAACAGAAATGCGATACAGCGTATAAGTGACAGTCAAAGATGCGCGTGCACAGGAAGGCAATCCTGAGGATGAGGCCAATATGACGGTTTCTGCTTGGCTTGCCGTGTATCAAAGTCTTGCGACGACGTTCATGTCAGTGTTCAAGCCAAGAGCAAGTTGTCTGGGTCTGCGACCGAAACCTTCGCAGTACCATCGGTGAGCCGAAACGAGCAAGTCAGGAGGTGCTAACACCAATCGAAGATTGCGCAAATGGTATTACATAGTATTTGCCAGCAACACGAGAAAATGGCAGGGCTTCGTCATTGGGGCATCTACCTCTGCACCTCTCAACGCGCAGCGTGATCCAACATGGTCAGGACATGACGGTGAGGCTTGAGAATCCCTGCCGCCATTGGCAGCAGCATGATATGAGGAGATGAAGTGACATGAGGCCGCGGGTCGAGACCTGCTCAATGTGACCAGAATAGAGGTGGTGGTGAACTAAAACAGGCACTTGTCCCGGATTGTTCGCCCCATGACGGAAATCGGCAGTGGCGTGAATGCCAGAACCGAGCGCTAGAAGAGAAAGCAGGGTAAATACGAGAAGCGTTGGACGCAAGGGCATTATCGGATTAGCCTTGATCGTGGGGAGGCTGGTCGAGCGAGCAGCGATTCCAGCCCGCAACAAGGGCAGCATAGCATGGTGATGAATGAAAACATGGGGCAGGGAAGGTGGTGAGAGTGAGGGAGAGGAAGATGCATGGAGGAGAGTGTCAACCAGAACGGGAACCTGCAGCATTGTCGAATCTGCAATAGCAGGATAGGAATCACAGGATCGGGCAACGGATGGCATGCTAATCTGTACCCAGAGCCAGTAGTCTTGGTCGCTGGTTGGAGCTAACGGCACAGGTCCCAAACCAAGCAACGGCGGCCGAAGCTTGTAGACAAAGTTTAACATTGAGGATCGGGGCTAAAGGGCGTTGTGGAAACGTGCCTCGCCAGCTCGATCAGGTTGATCAAGTCAATCAGGACAATCAAGGCGATCAAAAGCGATCAGGTTGAGCAGAGCCGAGGCAACGGTATCCTCTCGTGCCTCTCAAGCCTCTCAAGCCTCTCCTTATCCCAGGGGATGGATGGAGCTGCCCGGAATGGGCGACGGGGATGGCGAAAGCGATGCCAGGCATGGGTTGTTGCCGATCCCCGCGGAATATTAATGACTCGACGGGGTAAATACGAGCAGTCGTGGTCGTAGGTCGCTTGGAGGGATTTTCCAGGCACTTCCAGCAGACCAGGACGCGTGGAGCGAGGCTCCCGAAATGACGGATGGGGTGATAAGGCTGCCAGGCAAAGCCAGGCCAAGACTGCCACGACGCCTGTGGATGGATGCTGGAGAAACGTACCTTGCATGCTGCAGGTGNNGGGGGGGGGGGGGGGGGACTGGCCTCGACTGGAACTGGTCCGGCATGTGGGTGGATAAGGGGGAAATTGCATCTGACAACCATGTCGCCGAGAGGATAAAGCAGCAATGTGATTGGGTTTGATTGGAGAGCCGACTGAGAATGCCTGTGAATGCCTGAGAATGCCTCCGGTACATGGATTAAATCTTCCAGGTATTTATTGAATGTCAGGAGGAAGCATGGCAGCTGCATGGGTACATGGTAAGCGGATACGACCTCTAAGATCTGAGTTGAAGGCAGACGGTGAAAATCTTACCTTGTTGAGAGAAACTCCGGCAGATTGACAGTGTCAGTGGGCGCATCCCTGTGCCAATATGTACATACTACCTTACCTACCGATTGCCTACAGTACATAAGGTAGGTACCTACAATACACAACAGCGTTGGTACTGGTCATTTGCATGTACAATATGTATGGATGTACCTATGTACGAGGCATGTTGGGCTCTCGTGGAAATGGAAGCCAGGATCGGTAAAGACAAACGATGGAAAAAGACGGTGTCCCTGGTTCCTCCCTACTACTGTACAGTATGTGTGCTATGTAGAGCAACTCGTCTGGCCCAAAGTAGCAGGCGGAACCCGATCGCGGGTAGGGCCAGGTCCACTCTGGGCCAATGAACCCCCGCCATTGCTACCATGTATGTACTGAACAGTACAACTGTACATGGTACATACCCCGGCAGAGCGGCGCTGTGTTGCGCGTTGTTGGAGCGGTTGAGCGGCAAATACGAAGCACTTGATCCAATCTGTATGTACAATTTGCGTCTTTGGTTCCCCAGTTGGACGATGGATGGCGTGGCACTGTCCAAGTAGAGTATAGCAGCAAGGGACTACTGTGCCCAAGGAACGTGTCTACGGGGGTGCAAATCTCCCAGCCGTGCCAGTGCCTGGCACTTCTGGGTGGCTCCTTTTGGAACCTGGAAATGCTCGCTCCCTGAGTGGCTGGACCGTAAGGGCAACAGCGCTTGTATAGTACAGTACCGGTATCCTGCAACCTCGCTTCGCCAGCGTTGACAGCCATCCGGACCGGCTGGTCCAGGGACTCGGATAGCCCGACCGAGACATGTAGAGAGATAAGCGTACAGTACAATAGCCAGCAGGACAAGCTAATATGTACAGACACGCGAATATACTGTAAGTTATTGTGTTGCACAGTACCGTACTGAAGGCGCCACGTGCCTGGCTTACTGCATCTGATAAATGGAAGGTGCTCAGTACGATAAACTACGGTACAGGCGCAAGCACAGTAGATCGTGAGTATGTATGTCGTAGCCAGTCGCCGAAGCGAGCTGTGATTGTCCCTCTTCGGTGAATCACATCAGATCGAAGCTGAGGGCGGTGGCAAGTGGTCTGTTCTGTCCAAGCGCCGGGGCCACGCAAGCCCACAGAGGTCGCTCGTATGCAGCACTGTGCCGGGTCTTGTGCAAGGGTGCATAAGCATTGCACGCCACAGCGTGCGCGGCGCAGGCTTCCCGCCCTGTCCGCTACTGCAAATAGGTACCTAGGTAGGTACCTGATATATGTACAGTAGGTACGTACTCCCGGACGCCGCTCATCCATTCAGACTCTGCCAGGCACATTGAGGAAGCTTTGGTTCCTGCATTAGTGCCACTGAGTTTAATGCATTTCTTGTGCAACCCACCAGGCAAGTCCCCCAAGCAGCCAAGCAGCCAAGCAGTCAAGTGCCAAGGCAGGTAGCATGCATATCTCTGCAGGTATACGGAGTACAGTATGGACCGTGGACTACAGAATACGGAGAACATTCTGCCTGTAAGAAGACGGCATTTACCATGCACAGTAGGATTGCAGGCGATGCCAAGCTTGTCGACATCAGTCTGATCCTGTGCGGAGGCGGCCAAGATGTGATTGTATTTGCATACTAGTACAGGGTATTAATAGAACTTTGATGTAGAAGAAAATAAACACTTTGATCGACTTGTCTTGATAGTGAGTGCCACCAGCAGCAGTTTGTGGTAACCAGCAGAACATACTGCACATTCTGAACAACTCAGGCAATGATAGCACAGCCATGGTGGCGAGTTGGACAGTGTCCTTATCGACAGTGACCGCTGGTTATGCACCTCCCTTGCATGGTTGTATTACCCGCTGCTGTTTTTCTACTGCTGCTGCTGCTGCTGTTGTTGTTGTTTTTGTTGTTATTTTCCCCCGTGTCCCCATCCACCCATCCCTTCTTTCAGAGAGCCGGGGCGGTGGTAATGCGGGTACCTGGCAGATGAATCGGTTGCCAAGTTGCCAAGCAGCCAGTGAGCCCGAGCTTCTTGAGGAGATGCGTGGGGCAGGGGAGGCAAATGCTATGTATGTTCAGATTACATGCCCGCCGTACGCTGCTACGATGCTACAACGCTACAACGCAGTGGTAGCTAAAGGGACTGTCTGATCTTCTCAACCCTGTGCGTTGGATCAGTGGTGTGAGCTATACCTTGGGTAATTATGTACCTGTTGGGTTTTGGTATCGCAGGTTCGAGGTCAAGACAGGACGACACGAGACATGATGGTGCACGCGCCCTGCTGTCGTCCGCCCGCACTGATCACAATGCATGCAAGGCAATGTCACCAAGCTAGATTTAGGAGGTACTTTTTGTAATTTGTACATACAATACGATACTGTAATCTGCACAGATTGTCTACGTGCAAATCTGTAGTGCAGGATTCTGCATGTAGCCAATCAAGTAGGTTGGCTTCTCCGTAGGTGCCTACCTAGGTAGGTAGAATTGGATTACGCACACCTACAGACAGACATGCGTACAAACATACCTACATACATCCAGTACATATTTACATACATACATGCCTACCTACCTAGGTAGGTAGGAGTACTGGTAGCTGTGGACAAGGAACAGACAGCTAAAAGAAAAAACACGGCGTCTCTTCTCCACCGCTACCTCTCCCCTTTCTGACCGTGGACGAGTCTCACTCACTCTGGTTCTCGGGCCCGCCGCCCCCTTTCTTGCGTTCTTGGGCTTACCGTCTGCCGTCTGCCGTCTGCCGTCCGTCTGCCATCTGCCAACTTGCCATCTACCGCCTGCCGTCTGCCGGGTATCCAGTACCAAGTACCATGTACTGTCTCTCGTGTGTCCATTTCTGGCACTTTTGGCCCATGCCCGTCCATCTGCTTGTGGATGGAAGAGCCACACCCCCTAGTCTAGTCTGTTGCTGGTGATTTGCCCGGGGTGCTGGGGCCGAATTAACATTGGATGGGTCTAGCGGCGACTTGCCATGGCAGCAGTCCACTGCAGTCCAATCCAGTCCTAACCCAGTCTCAATCCAGTGCTATCCCAGTCCCAATCCAGCTCCAATCCAGTTCGTACCAGTCAGCCAGTCGAAGCCAGTCGAAGCCAGTCCAGCCCAGGAGCCCCAAGCTCAGTCGCTGCTGCGCTGCTGCTTCTCCACTGGGATCCACCACTTCATCCACCCACTCCACCACTCCACCATTCTCCCATGATGGATCCAGGGATCCATGCTCCATGCTCCATGCACCATGCACCATGCGCCATGGGTCCGCGTGTTCGTTGATACGGTATTCCCACCCCTCCTTTCCACGTCCGCCGTAGCGTGTTGCTGTTGGATGGCAATGCAATGTGCCCAGTCACCCAAGTGTGCCCCTTGGTCGAGATGGCGTCGCTTGTGGTATAAAGCTCCAGTCCTCCAAGCCTCTCGTCCTTTCTTCTCCTCTCCCTCTCTCCTCACCCACACTCGCTACAACTACCTTGACTTTTAGTCAATTTCATTCTTTACAGCACCTGCCAATTAATCCAACTCTCCGAGTTACCTTAATCAACCCGTCAAAATGAAGTTCTCCGCTGCTGCCGTCCTCGCCGTTGCCGGCCTGGCCACCGCCCACAAGAACGTCACCTACGTGACCGAGACCGTCGATGTCTACACCACCTACTGCCCTGGCCCTACCCACATCACCCACGGCGACAAGACCTACACCGTCACTGAGGCCACCACCCTGACCATCACTGACTGCCCTTGCACCATCACCAAGCCCGTCATCCCCACCCACGAGGTTGTCTGCCACACCTGGTAAGTCCTGCTCCCTCCCACTCCCTCCGTCTCGGGGGAATGGCAAGGCGAGCACCCAAGCTAACCCATCCGTCAGCACCTCTGGTGTCGCTCACCCCACTCAGCCCGCTCACCCCGGCAAGCCCGGCCAGCCCGGTAAGCCCGGCCAGCCCGGCCACGGTGCTCCTCCCCACGCCGGCAACGGCACTGTCCCTGGCCACCCCGGACAGCCCGGCCAGCCCGGCCACGGTGCTCCCGGCCAGCCCGGCTCCCCCGCCAAGACCCCCGTCCCCGTCCCCACCGGTGCCGCCTCCAAGGTCGCTGCCCTCTCCGGTGCCGGCCTCGCCGCTCTCGTCGGTGTCGCTGCCTTCGCCCTCTAAATCAACAACTCCGATTGCTCATCGCCGTCCACGACCTACCTACGATATTCTTTATGCGTTAATACCTAGCTCGTGGTAGCCTTTCTCTCGCTCTGCTGGAGGAGGGGAGTTTTTGTGGGAGCGAAATGTTGGGGTTTTTGGATTCGGGGATCTGGGGTGTTGCATACTTTTTTGGGATATGAACATATGACAGCGGAGAACCGGTATACTCCTGCACTGCTCTATGGAGTCTTTCGTCTAATGATGACCACGCTTTGCAGGCTTGACACATTCTTGTATTTGATTTTTCAACTCGGTGTTTGGATGAACTCGCCCAGGCTCAATCAGCCCGGGCTCTTCGGGGCCGAGAATTTAAAGTGTTGGTTTTGCCCACTGGGCACCATAATGAGACGATTCCCCCATGTTCGGTGTCCCTGACAACTCATCAACAAGACTGGCACATTCTCATCCTCACAAAGGGGATCCCGGAACTTCCAGATGCCGAAAATCTTCTTTTCTCGTGCGTCGGTCTAGTTGACCGTGCTTGAGACCCTCTTGTCGGGTGTGTTTATGGTTCTACATCATGTACCTAGTCTTTCGGTGTTTGCGAGCCTCAGAGTATCGCGTCCGTACATACTCTTGAGGTCAAGAACCAAGCTAAACACTGCGAGGAAGCCAGTTTTGGCCCGACGCATTCTTCACATCTACCGTTCCCGTCGTGACCCTGCACTCTCCGTCTAGTTCTTGTGATAGTCTTGTCGTCCCACTGTCTGAGCTTTAACCACTAGCCTCAATGTCTGGAACATTGCCCGACGTTTGGCATCGAACCGGGTGGGTGGGATCGATTGGAATGGTGGCTGGCAAGGGTTTGTGCACTCCCAATCCTGCCAGTTTCCCATTCCAGCCTGGTTCCCGATATCCTACATGCATGTCATGATGTGCGTTGCCATCGGATGGGATGTCAATATGTTTTTCACTCTCTCGATGATATAATGAAGATTGTCGGAAGTCAATCGTAGTATGCCACTCAGTTCATACCTACCTACCACTTGATCACAGGACCCCATCGCGCATGCATCTAGATCATCCATGTAGCTGCTGCAGTTGCATCAGCGCTTCCAGTGTAAGTCTCTGGACAGGCGACGCACCAGGCAAATGCATTCCGAGTACAGCCTCTATTCCAGTGCACTCCGTGTCTGATGTTCCCAACTGTCCACCATACACACATACACATACACATACACATACACATACACAGCCAAGACTATTGCATCCATTCGTATTGGACAGCTGCCCGGCCAGTCGGCAACGTCGCCGGAGGAATGGGAGTGCGGGGAAGCGACGCCCCGAAGTTGGCGCTGACCTTAATCCAAGCTGACCTCAACTGGGCCCTTTCACGAACCAACTCTCAAGCTGCATCAATCACTCCACAATTGCTGGCGTGAATGTTGAAAGACGACAGATACGAACAGAGGCAGCGGTTCAGTCTCTTGAGGACATCCCTGTATCCCACTTGGTCTCTGCCGTTTGAATAGATTCATAGCATCCTTTGATAACACCAACCACCATTCAGCCCTGCATCACATCAACCCCACATTTTCCCCGGATTCTCAACCTGGGCCATCCCTGAAGCTTGTGGTTGCGCCTCAACTTGTGGAAGCGCCTGCCATAACCGAGGATATTGAATTCGGCGCACAGGAGCTCGCCATTGCCAGTTGGCGGACAGGCGGACAGGCGGACAGGTGGACAGGCGGAGCAAGCGGCTCTTTGATAGCATCTCGATTGTCAAATTTCCACAAACGGATAACCTTTCCTGTTTCGGCCGGGACTCACTACCAGATCGATCCTCCGACTCCAAGTATATCCGTATGGGACTTCGACTCAGACACTCGCTCACGCACTCGTGCCAATGGCTCTCACGGAATCAGATCCTCATCTTTGCTCACCGTAACCGTCGCTGGTTTCACCATACGAGTCCAAACACCATGCCCCAGAGCGGCTCCCACGTCCAGGACGAGGTCCTCCGCCACAGTCTCGACAATCCTCACGACTTCTGGGCGCACCAGGCCGAGCATCTTCACTGGCACAAGAAGTTCTCGTCGACACTGCAGCTCACCGAGAAGACGCTCTCCAACGGCGCGACCCACGACAGCTGGGAGTGGTTCCCTGGCGGCGAGATCTCTACCTGCTACAACTGCGTCGACCGCCATGTCCTCGCCGGCCACGGTGACGCCGTCGCCATCTACTTTGACAGCCCTGTCACCGGTGTCAAGGAGAAATATACCTATCGACAACTGCTCGATGAGGTAGAGGTCCTCGCGGGGGCTCTGCGCGAGTTGGGCGTCAGCAAGGGCGATGTTGTCATGCTCTACAGTAAGCCTGGCGTACCGTCTACTCGGAATAGCTTCACTCGTCGTGCCCAGCTCTGACTCCTTCATGTAGTGCCAATGATTCCCGCGGCTGTCATTGGGA
This sequence comes from Pseudonectria foliicola, assembly GCA_003693505.1. Classification (NCBI taxonomy): domain Eukaryota; kingdom Fungi; phylum Ascomycota; class Sordariomycetes; order Hypocreales; family Nectriaceae; genus Pseudonectria; species Pseudonectria foliicola. Next base: position 29,154 of record QUZD01000054.1, on the reverse strand, counting down.
TCCTCGCCACAAACCGCCTCGGCGCCATCCACTCCATCGTCTTTGGCGGCTTTGCCCCAGCCGCCCTGGCCCAGCGCATCGACTCGTGCCGCCCCGTCTTGCTCCTGACGGCGTCGTGCGGCGTCGACGGCAGCAAGCCGCCCATTCCGTACCGGCCTCTAGTAGAGGAGGCCATCGCCATGGCGTCTCACAAGCCCAGCCGCACCCTAGTGTGGCAGCGCGACCAGCTCCGCTGGGGTCCGGTCGACCGCACCTCTCAATCGACGTGGCAAAAGGTTGTCGGCAGCGCACGCGCTCGTGGTGTCAAGGCCGCCTGTGTGCCCGTCAAGAGTACGGATCCCGTATACATTATCCACACGTCCGGCACGACGGGTGCGCCCAAGGGCGTACTGCGTGATGCCGGTGGCCACGCCGTTGGGCTGCACTTGTCCATCTCCTATCTCTTCAACATCCACGGGCCGGGCTGCGTCGCCTTCACGGCCTCGGACATTGGCTGGATCGTCGGCCACTCCTACATCGTCTACGGACCCCTACTTACCGGTGCGGCCACGGTCTTGTACGAGGGCAAGCCCGTCGGGACACCTGATGCCTCGGCCTTTTGGCGCATCGTGGAGGAGTACAAGGTCAACACAATGTTCACGGCCCCGACGGCGTTGCGGGCCATCAAGCGGGACGACCCGGAGAACAAACTGCTAGGCGAGGTTGGCAAGCGTGCAGGGCTCCGCAGCCTCAACGGCATCTTCCTGGCGGGAGAGCGGTCCGAGCCCACCCTCGTCTCCATGTACCAAGACCTGTTGGAGCAGTATGGCGCAAGAAACTCCCACGTCGTCGACAACTGGTGGTCAACCGAGGTGGGATCCCCCATCACCGGCCGGGCCCTGGCCCCGCACGCCGGCAAGCACCGCAAGACGGACGTCCGCGGCCACGCGCCGCCGGGGCTCAAGGCTGGAAGTGCGGGCAAGGCCATGCCGGGCTTTGATGTGCGCATCGTCGACGATGAAGGCGTCGAGGTCGAGCCCGGCACCATGGGCAACATTGTCCTCGCCATGCCGCTCGCACCAACGGGGTTCCGCACGCTCTGGCAGGACGAGGAGAGGTTCTGGAAGGGGTATCTCAAGCGGTTCCAGGGCAAGTGGATGGACACGGGAGACGCTGGGTGGATCGATAGCGACGGATACATCCATGTCATGAGCCGAAACGACGATGTCCTCAATGTGAGTGCGCACCGTCTGTCAAGCGGTAAGTAAAGCATAAAAATACTCTACATTATGTCCTCCTCCTCTAACTCGGACATCGACAGCGGGCATTGAGCAGGCCATTTGCACTCACCCACTTGTGGCCGAGTCCTGCGTCGTTGGCATCCCGGACTCTCTCAAGGGCCAGCTACCCTTTGCCTTTGTCACTCTCTCGGTCCCGGACCACCCGGAACCAGCCGTGCCGGCCCAGCAGCTCATCAACGAGATCCAGGACTTGGTACGAGGACAAGTCGGCGCCATCGCAACGCTGGGTGGCATCATCCAAGGCAAGGGCATTATCCCCAAGACACGGTCCGGCAAGTCGCTGCGGCGTGTCCTCCGCGAGCTGGTCGAGAATGCCGTGCACGATGACTTGAATAAGGAAGTTGCAGTTCCGAGCACAATCGAAGACGCTGCGGTTGTTCAAAATGCCCGGTACAAGATTGGAGAGTACTTTGAGCTCAAGGGGGCAAAGCATCGTGACGTCGATGGCATGGTCAAGGCCAGGCTATAAGCCGAATTCATCCAAGCGTGATTGGCGAGATCACCAGCCAGTTGCAAAGCTTGGACTTGACGGGTATTCAATCTTATCGTATTAATTAGCGTGTTGAAGGGTCTAATGCAAGTTTCATCCATATTCATCAACAGCAATCTACAACCCAGAAGACAAGACATGCGTCTGTGATTCTGACAAACTTTTATAACCCTTGACACGGCGGCATTACCTCCTTGGCATACCTTCCAGTTCTGCTGAAATCAGTGAGGAAGAAATTATCATAATGTCGAATGCAAACGTTACTAGTGCACATACGAAACCCATCTAGCATCATATTCAGCTCCATCATGCTATAACTAGGTAATACAGTTGTGCCACTGCAAGGAACACCTTTTCGAGGTAAACCTGTATAGATCCGCCTCATTCATTCCAGTACTCATCCATCCAAGCTCTGTGTAAAGCAAAGGCATAGGAGCCGCTGGGAGCTGGCTACACAGATGAAGTCTTGAGGTAACGCGGTGGCCAAGTTCTCAGCGGGCCTATCCGCCCGCATAAAAACGCCGGTGCTAGAGACACTGGGGTTGTGCAGCTTTCGGCGACTGCGTGGCACGAACCGACGCATGGGCATAGGACTGTACGATGCAGGGTCGTGAGAACAGGGGAGTTCTTTCTAAAGGGGGTGAGGTTTGTAGATTCGTGAATAGGCATGGGAGAGAGAAGATGCAAAAGTCGAGACTGAAAAAGCAAAGGATATGATATTGGTTGCTTCAAGGAATAAAGATGCAGAGAACATGACCAGTATATAAGTTGTTGCTGTGTATTGGACCTGCAAACACATGACGCGAAACATCCATATCATCAAGAAATACAATACTTCAAGAATCTGTAAATTAAATCAAAAGGCCACCATTGTCCGTGAGGACTTACCCATATGTCTATTTCATAATACAGAAAAACCCGCCTTCGTGTCGCTCAACCACTCTCTGTTGTGCCACGAGGCCTCTGCCGTGACGCCGTCAAGTGAAGGCCCGATCAGTACCATCATGTTCCATATACTACCTGCAAGCCCAGTATGGACTTGCAGCAGCCACGCAAGGCGTTCTCACTAATAGCTCACGTTGTAGAGAGAGAGTGTATCGAGGCATCAACTCTCTGTAGGCTGCTTCAAGCCAAGTCCATAAACGCTCCCTTGCCCCCTTGAAGCAATCTTCATGGTCGAGAACCGAGCTTCGGGAAGTCGTGTTCCAGCCTTGATGCTCTCGAGTACCCTGCGAGCCAATCCGTTAGTCTGAGTCTCGGCACAAACCCCTCCCAACCCAAATGTTTGCTAGCCCCTGATTGAGGGGCATTAAGAAGAGTCAACCAACTCACCATTCCACTCCCACAAACTTGACCGCGCATCCGCCTACCCTCCGAATCTCCTTCTCGAGCTTGGAACCTGAGAGCCCGCCGCCGGCGCCCTGTGCCGCGCCCGCCGGACGGCCGAGGATAACGTGTGTGACGCGCCGTCGGCCGAGGTGCAGTGACGTTTGAGCGCCGTGCTCGACAAGTATGTGCTTGAGTTTGTGGTCGGACACGAGAGGATACGTACTGCCGTTGATATAGACGACGACGCCCTCGAATATGCCCCTGGATTGAAGCTGTGCCACTCGCTGCTCGTCTTCCCTTCTCCGCTCTTCCGTCTTCAGCTCGTCCGCCGTCAGGGGGCCTGATGCTCCAGTCTCCCGACTGGTAGCGAAGTGATCCCCTTTTAGGCTGCTCTGCATGGCCCCCGGACGGAGAAGCATATCGTGAACGCTTCGCTGAGCCCGCTCCCGTACAGTCTTGGGGACGAGCATCTTGTGTTGTTGATCCCAGTCCTCGGACCCGGCGCCCCAGGTATCACTTAGCCGCCCTCCACCAGAGCTGCCCGCTTGGAACTGGCTGTTGAGCTTGCGGGTGCGTGACTCACGCCATCCCGTTCCTGGATTGTGATCGGGGCGCTGGTGGCCAGTCGAAGATGAATTCCATGGGTCAAACTTTGCTGCATGGCGCGGAGCCGAGGTGGCAGCAGCAATTGCTTTGGAGTCGGGGGCTTTTGCCGGCAAGGACATTGAAGGAGGTGAGGAGGCTTTGGTCTTGGCTGTGTGAAGGGAGACGAAGGACCAACAAAGTGAATGATCAAAGGCACCCGAAGTTGTAACTGTTTCTTGAAGTGACTCGGGTCTCACATTGGCCGGCGCCCTTGGCTTGGCTGGTGAGAGGTCGAGATATGATGTTCCGCAGAACACAAACGTGCCGCCAGCTCACCATCCCAGGCCCGTTCCGAGTATCTACCGTTAGCATTCTTTGTTCGGCCACTCGCGCGGCGGCGCGTGCGATAGTACGTCCAGTGGATGACTCGTGCACGCCGTCCTAACGCGAGGTCACATGAGCTGGGTAGCTTCCTAGAGCAACATCTCATCTCCCTACATTCCGACGTCCCATGTCCTTTCGCCTCTTTACCCAGGCCGTGAAAGCGAGCGAATTCTGCTCTTGATACAAACTGACTGTCGACGGGGACATTATCGAACCAACAAGCAAACCAGCAGTTCTCTCGGGCCATCCCAACCATGTCTAGCCATCTCATCATATATCCGGTTCGCAAACTCAGACATGCCCTTCTCCACAGTCCCTCTTCTGCGCGCAATCTGTCATATGCCTGTCTGGCAGGTGCATACCATGAGGAGCATACAGTTTATGAGCATATGCAATCATCATGAGGTGCATCTTTCGGCCGCCAAAGCATGACTGACAGGCCATCTGGATCGGCATTGTCAGAAAGGCACTGACCAACATGCAACGGGAACGGCCGCTTTCCCTGGGGAGCACAAAGGAAGCACAGGGAGGACCCAGGAGCAGTGGCAACAAGACCCAGCAGGCATTGAAGAGACCGACATGAACTTGCTCGCGTTCGCATTTACGTTCCCCTGCTCGTGGCATCGCACAGCATCGCACGGCATCCCTCGGGCTCGGCTCCGGGCCAGCTATGGTGCTCCCAGCCTTGTGTGATAACTACATGGTACAGCAATCAGGGCGAACGAGTGTCCGAGACCCTCGATTCTTGTCCCTCAGCACATGCTTGCCATGTTGGACGTCTGATCCTCCCTGCCTCTGGATCTGACGCATGAGCAGACGAGGGGCCTGGGCTGCATGGGGGCCCGGTAACTGTTTGCTCCCTACTTTACTACCCTGCAAAGCTGACATCCGCTCGTAAGCATTGTGATGCTCGTTCACTTACCTTGCTACACTATGTAATCCTACACGGCACAGGGTAGCACAACTGTCCGCGGTCGATCCTCCGGCTGTGAAAGTACGGACCACAGAGCGCAATCAAGTGAACGCCCCTTCACAGCTCCGGCTGGCCGCTCGCTCCATGCTCTTCTCACGCGGCCAAACTCTCTTCGCCGGCACACGGACTGATTCCTCTTTCCTCCTCCTTCATTACACCATCCCGCCACAACTACGCCCCTAGCTCCATTCACCTTCAAATCCCTGGGCTCTGAGCCTGGGCCGAGTACGTAGGGAGACGAGACGTGCGCTATTCAGCCCACGCAATCCCTCGTCCCTTACTCTCCTAGTACCCTTGCCAATCACTCAATATTACGTCGGTTTGTTTCGAGACGACACGCCCTACATTTCCCATCGCCAGGTTCAGCAAGAATTACAGGAGCTAAGATATCCACTATCTTCGTTTTCCGGCCCCTGGCGTCTGTGATGCACCGTATGGATCGCCATAAGACGGCCCAGAGCACGCTGTAGGGTATCAGCAGAGGCTACTGCACACGCTTAAGCGAGAAGGCGGGCAGGAAGGCAGGCAAGCAAGCAAGCAAGCATCCCTTCTTCTTTGTCTGCATATATGCGTATCATACATGCAGTCCACGCGCTTCCCACAGGTCCGTGTAGTATCCATCCGGCCACCAGAATGACAAGAAAACGGAAAGGGATGGAAGAAGAAGGATAAGGAAAAGAAAGCAGAGCGTTGGACAGCGGCTGTGACTATTAGTTACCGCCGCCGTTGGCCCTGTAGTGCAGTGGGTTTTGCATTGTGACCACCGCCTACTTGCATACCCATACCGATTGACACTTGCTGACCTAGAACCATTGAAAGGAAATGTCAACTTCTCCGTCTCAAGCAGCATTCGTTGATGTGACGCTGAGAGATGATAGATGAGATGATGGGTAAGATCATTTACTTGGGTGCCTACCCTGCCTTGCCTCACGGATGGCGAGGGTATGGCTTCCGTATGCACATTGATCATGATTTGCGGTAGCATCGAGGACCAAGGCGGAGAAGGCCAAGGCTCTGGAGGGCCCCCCATTATTGTACATGTTCGTGCATAACGCGCCCGCCGTGCAGCTGTCTGTCTGTATGTCTGTATGTATGTCGGAAGACGCCTCGTACATTAGCCTGGGGATGGCGGCCAAGCCCGGCAGGACGCCAACTGTGCGTCGATGTACGGGAAGGCTAATGTAGGCAGCGGTTTGACAGTTGGATTCCTACTCCGTACTTTGCAAGTCAATGCTCAACATTCAACAGTTCGCAGCTCAGCAACCTGGGTCCGACCTACATACTCGCAATGTAGTGCGGGTAGCTGGATGGACTGTCCCTCAGTGAGAGCACTTGCTTTCTGCCCTCAGTGGGCCTGGCCATGACCCATGGCTCCGTGGCACAGCACCGCACGATCCGGGAGCTAGGCAGGTTTGCAAAGGCATCGAGGGTCCTGCAATCATTCTGCGGAAAGACTTCCGAGTTACACAGAGGCCAGTGCGAGGGCTGGAGAAGGTCTGTCAGCTCGGAAACAAGGGAAGAAGCGATAGCCGCCGATGGCTTTTAACTAGTGGCCATGGAGATCTGTGTTGTCCGCCAGCGGGGCCATCCACCAGGTGTGCTGGCAGTGAAAAGGAGGGCTTCTTGACTAGGATTCCCCTGCCACGGCGGCCAGCATCCTTGCCACCCCGTACTACAGTACATAGTACACGGTCGCCCACGATGCAAGGGAGAAGGGAGGAGGGGCGGTTGACGGTACCACACACACACACACACGTGGAAGTACCTTTGGACCTTTGGGTGAGGGAATAGCGGTGAAGAGCACACTAGCCTCGGACGAGTCTTCATCAGAGTGAGGAAGAGGTGCAAAGGAAAAGGAAGTTGAGCAGTGCAACGTGTCTCGAAGCTTTCTTTTGCCTTGTCTCCTTAATAACTCGCTCGTCCGAGAACAGTTCGACTTAGCATGGAAGCTGGAGATGTGCAGTGCATGCACGCAAGCCCAGGCCAGATCTAGGACAAGCAGCAAGTTGAGCACAGGAGCGCACTAAGCGCTCCATGCCAGATCGCACCCATCCGGGGGATAAGGACGCAACGATACACGTTCCGCACGTACATAGTGCATTGCACTACTCCGTGCGATATGGTCGAGTCAAGCAAGGCCAGGATTCATATTCAGCCAGGGCCACTCGCCCCCAGGCAAGGGGCCCAGAGTCTAGCGACTGCCGCGGGCAAGCATACCGTTTTGTCAAGATAGGACCAGCGGCAACGAGTTGTTCCATTTGTGCCTTGAACCGGTTGCGATGTAGACTACATGCACGCCTACATGCGTCTGGCCATGAAACCGATGTTGGGAAGAGGGTAAAAGAACTTACCTGCAACATGCCGTCCGAGTACGGAGAACTTGTCATCATAAGAAACTTGACCGTGTAATTGACGGCACGCTTTCAATTGTCATTGGGGATATCCGTTTGCGAAATCCTTGGCTAGGTAATGGTGATGCTTCTAGGCTCGTAACAGCTTAGAGACATCATGAAACCGGTATCAGTGAACCGATGACAGAACGAGTAACCTCATAACGTCGGTCGGTTACGACACCTGAGTTTTGTCGATTTCGGAGAGACTTGTCGATCGAGGCCAACCAAGAGCCAATCAGGCAATGGCAACATGGTAGTTATCGTGCCCTTGCCTCTTGTGGATAGGGTGTGGTTGTGCATGGTTGTAGTGGTGGTGGTGGTGGTGGTGGTAGTGGTGGCAGTCGTAGTAGTGGTGTGCAAGGCCAGAGACGTGGTGGGCCCTCATTGGGGCTTGGAATCGATATTCGACCCAGAGCCTATCCAAACTCCAACAATCCAGCGCCGGCTTGAGCCATGTGGCTCCGGAGGTACGCGGTCTATCCTTTGTTCGTCCATTGTTTTGTTCGGTCACGACCGTCCCGAAGGCAATGGAGACGAATCATTTGATGGCCTCGAAGTGGAGAGCCGCCTGGGTGCCATCAATCGTGGCGTGCTGACGTTGTAGTTTTCTTTCTAGGCAACTAGGCAAGCTTGGATGCACGGCGTAACGGCTGGATTCGAACGTGTCCGAAGGCCGAAGCAACTTGGTAATCCTTGCCTTATGAACGCTGGCCATCCTAGCAGCCGCAACAGAAAGCTCTCTGCCAACCGCGGCCTCTCTGTCACGGCAGAGCATCACTGTCGTCTCACGACATTAGATTTCCATATTCGTACAATTCTCTTTCCCACCAGGCAAGCAAGACGAACGGGTAGGCTAATGCCAGCGTGCGCCCCCTCTTTACCGGGGAGATGCAGGCGCTTGCGAGTGGAGAGCTCTGGGGCCTATGAGGGAAAAACTAGCCCTCCCTGGTGCTCGATCCCCCACGAAAAAGCGGGATATGACTTCTGCTACAGGCAGCCTGGTGGTTGACTTGCTGAGAAACAAGAAGGTTGGTTGGCTGGCGAGTGGTGACGCTGCACGGCTGGGGGTTCCGCTGGAGACGTCCAAGCTACAGTAGGACCCTGCTCAGTCTTCCCGATCCCAGCTGCAATGCTCATTGGACATGTTCCAGACAAGCAAGACAAGCATATGTACATGGCACATAGCCGCTGTGCAGCATGCAAGTGCTCAAGCCAACATGACCCTCTCCCCTGCCCCTGTTGTACCGGTCTGGATGTGTACAGAGACGGGCTGTACAGTAGCATTTTGGGGGGTGTGAGGAGGAGCGCTGGGAGGGAATGGTCATGGATATGGGTCTCTGCCGTGGCGCATCATGCCGAGAGAAAATGTGTCCCTCAGCCCATGATCTTTGATGAGTATGGGCTCTGGAGCCGATGTTAGCATCAAACATGCTGCCGGCGCATTGGCTGCATTGTTTCGTGCCCGGCTCCAACTGTAAGTATGAGCTGACTGACAGCATTCGCAGTTTATGGCAAACGAAGTCCAGCCTTGGGTTTTGCTGTACTGGCTTGGGCAGAGGCCAAAGAGGTCAAAGAGTCCAAAGAGACATGCGGTACCTAACGCCATCACGTGTTTCAGGTTGTAAGGCTGATCTGACACCTGCCCTGCGAAAAGATGTCCTAGGTTGGCCATTGCCGCAACTACTAGGGATGACCGAGGTGGACTTCTTCTCGCCCTTACAAACTTATGCCTAAGCATACTTAGGTAGGCAGGTAAGTAGGCTGCTGGAGCCTTGAAGCCCCTGCAATTCCTCCGCAGCGCAAACCGGCCCGGGTTGGTGCCAATCTGGCTATGCTAGATGAAGTGGCGCCTAGACGCCGGAAATGATCCTTCAAGGTGAACCAGGTACAGCGAGACGATGGTGAGATGGTGGCACTCGCCAACAGCCAAGCAGCCAAGCTGCCGTGTTCAATGCAGGGTTCAATGGACAAAAGAATGTCATTACTATGTGAATCGCCAAGCAGGGATTGACCAGCGAACCGACTTTCAATAGCAGTGCGAGTATCAACGCACGGCCAAGGACCAAAGCCATCATGCCCGTGCCGGCTGGTAGATCTGCCTCACGATCGGCCATCATGCTTCAGAACTACGGCATGTCATGCAGGGCGGATGAGGCTCATGGGGCTGGCCGGGAATCTGAGGGCTCTGATGCACACACGCAACGCACAAGCACACACACAGACAGACAGACAGACAGACAGACAGACAGAGAGAGAGAGAGAGAGAGAGAGAGAGAGAGAGAGAGAGAGAGACACGCGCGCACAATAGCTTCGCCGAGCCAGGAGTGAGATTACTCACCTACATACACCACCACAACTGCGGCAGCGGCAGCGGCAACTGCAACGGCATCTCGGGTACTCGGGTAGTTGCTTCGTCTTTTGGCGCCGCCAGCCGACCCAGGTCCTTTTCATCACCTCAACTGTCACATAGCGAGTTATCACAGGCTAGCGGCTAGGTTGGACCCATCATGGTACGACGGCGAGGAAAACAATGGCCAAGGGTTTGTTCCTTTGGCTTTGGCTAGTCGGGTCGGCGATAATCCCACCACCAACAACGTCGAACCTTGCGACTTATGGTGCATTCAGAACCAGCCTAGGGCCATGATATCGCGCAGACGGGGAGATCCGGGCCAGCCCAGCCACCCCGTGCGTTGATCACCATCCTTATCCTTGCCCTGGCCCATGTTCCTGTCCATGCCCATGCTCAAAGTCCACAACAAGTTGCTGAGGCGGGGCAGCTGGACGTCGGCTTTCATACCGGGACTGGCGGGCTTCCTTGATCAGAATTGGCCCGGAAAGGAGGCTGGGCGCTTCGTCTCTTGGTGGATTTGCCCAGTATCACGCAAGTGAGACAGAAAGCCGACCTCGATTTCGCTCACACAGTCGTTAGCTCGATTGAAGAGGAGTGGAAGGGGAAGGAAACGTTGACAAGCATGGCGATGTGGCTGGCCATGTGTCATTCATTGAAACGTGCTGGGTGACCCCGTCGATAGCCAGTCGGGGGCGGCCAGCTGTCAAGCCATCCCGACGCGCGAGACACGACGGGCGCTCTAGTTGGCCAAGGCGCCTGATCTCGATAACAACCCCCTCAGGCAGGTCTCGCGCTGGCCTCCTTGTTGTTTGGCGTGGCGTCGTTAGGATGTGCCTCGGGCCCCCCATGAGACAAGGTGCGGGCCCACGACGAATTGGCTGATGGATCATTGTCAGTCAGCTCTTGTTGGGCAGGATCCCAGGATCCTACCATCCTTCCCGCGGTGTGCCAGTGTGCCTATTATGTCCGAATGCCATGTCATGTGCTCTGGGGAGCAAGCCACAGCTATTCCGTGCTATGTTGCAGACGAGAGGCGTTATCCTTGCTAGGCCGGTGATGGCCGCCGCGCCCGGCAACAACCAACTACGGATCAGTATTACTGTGTCGGTATGGTAATCCGAGCCGGTCGAACCACGGCGGCTACGAATTGTTTGCTCGCACAACGACCGGAGAAGACCGAAAAGTATAGGAATTCATTGTCTGTGCGGTCTTCGGCGAGCATTTTCCTTACCAAACCGTCTGGCTAACTCGGGAGGTAAGGGCAGCAACTCTGAGAACGATGCGTTGACGATTGAGAATTACACAGTGCACTGCAATATTCTTACTGCTATCCGCGTACCCCCAATCACCAACCCCCCCGCTGCCTACCAACTATATGTACAATACTGTACTATGTATCATTCCCATACGAGCTTACGAAGTTCAGCTGGCAGGGATCATCGCTTTCGCAAAGAGCTGTGGGTACTGCGCTCTGGACTATACTACGCAGCATGTATGTAGACTATTTACGTGGGTGCACAAAGGCAAGCCCAGGTGAAGCGCGTAAGAAAAAAGTTGTTGCTCCGGCTTCTAGATGTCAACAGAAGACGCACGTCACGCATCCGAGAGGCGTACAACTTTGCTTCTACGCAACGGGTCCTGCATATGGCTCTTTGTTGTCGGCGGATCACGTCGAGACGGGCCAGGGTACCTGCGTGATTAGACCGGCCTCTAGCAGCCCACCGATAGTCGGTCATCCAAAGGCGTAACTCGTGTGTGATCTGTACATACATGATCTGTACACACGCGTGTGTGTCCGTGTCCTGGGTGCTGTGCTGTTATGCTATGGGCGGATCTCAAATCGAGTGCTCCTCCGATAAAGTTATTGCAGGGGGGGCTGTGCATAGGTTTCGATGTGCCTGCAGCCAGCATCGACAGTGCATCCGTCCGGTCTTGCTCGCTAGGTACATCGCAACGTCAGGTAGTAGGCAGGATGAAGAAGGGGTGCCTTAGTTCCAAAGGGATCTTGCATATTGTACATGGTCTCCACGGAACCTCTGCATGTCGACCAGAGGCCGTCCACTCTCCGTCAACGTAATCATAACGACTGCCCCTATCGAGAGCAGGCATTGGCACTAGGCGTGACAAGCATTATCACCAGGGTTTGATGGTACAGCAGTGACAGCTAAAGTATCGTGTTGTTGTAGGTAGAGTGGAAGCATGCCGGTGCACCCACTACTCGAGATGTATATTTGGTCATCGCCACACCTTAGAGTGCCTGCGTGCCTGAGTACCCTTGACTAGATGGAGGGCGAGGTAAAGGTAAAACAGACGCGAGGTTTCTGTAGGTTGAGGCGTCCGCTACTTCACCACAGGTACAGTGACTCTTTCGACCACTTGACGAGGAGTACTAAGACTGGGCGTCGATGAGGAGCGGTCAGCAAGTAGGTTACTTTCTCCTCGCGCCGAGCTCAGGCCGTTGACTAGAGGGCCTAGTCTATCCTTAGCTCCCGCCTCTGGGAGGATGCTAACGAGGCCAAACCTGGAACTCAGAAGGTTGGGAATACGGCACGTGACGACATGTCCCATCTTTTTCACAGATTATTCACTCGAACAATGGGACAATGATGTCCATGTCGTCAAACCGATCCGCCTCACCGGGACACTGCTGGAGGGATAAGAGCGGTGTGTACATGTCTGTGGCTGTTTGTCTCAGTCGACGCGCGTCGTCTCTTGTGAAGGCTGCGATGGAGAGAGGGCGCCTTCGAGTATCCCCCTGACGTAGCGACAAGCGCGATGCTCTGCGCATCACATGAAGCTAGAAGTAATCGGTAAGGTTCGCAGCTTATGGTGAAACAGCACTTTGGGTTGGGTAGGGATTCACCACAGAGACACATTGTCATGGGAATCATCCTTTACGGGTAGCCTGCCAGCCTGCCAGCCTGCCAGCCTGCCAACCTTGCCAGCCTTGTACATTGATTGGGAAAGACACGAGGAAAGACATGGCAGTGAAGGGGAGCAACATAGAAAGCTTACTTGATGGGCAAGGGCTCTCTCTCGTGTGGTTGGGATGGGAAGTTTCACCTAACCCTCGTGGGATGTAGACTATGTACGTAACATCGCGGCGCCTAAGGGGATCGTGCATACACATATCGTCATGCGCATCGTTCGCTGCCATACCTGCCTGCCTTTGCATGTGCAGCACAGGACTACGTCTGTAGCCCTGTTGCAAGACTATCCGTACATATCCGTACCCATTGAGGAAAGTCGGTACATGATGCACCTTGCCCGGTCCCGAGCCAACGGTGCGACTGGCGTGTAGGGCAGATCACAAGAGGCAACGCCAATGCCATGCCATGTCATGTCATGCCATGTAATGCCATGCTATGCCATGCCATGCCAGATGCGACAAGCAGGGAGGCAGCAGAAGATCCGAATCCATGGAAGAGATCAAGTCTGTCTGCCCGTCCGTTCATCTGCAAATCCCATGGCGTCTAAAAGCACAGACTTTGAATGTGGCACGCGTCCAAGTACCATTTAGCATGTCGTCTCTTCATGTGATGGCCTGTTGTTCAGTTTACGACGTCACTGGTAGAGGGCAAAACACCGATATGGAAGTCTGTCTTGGAAGCGACGGCGTCACGCCGACCTCTAACCTCCCCGAAAGCTCTCAAAATAGAAGCGAGATGGTTCAAGTTTGAGAATTTGTTTTTGACTCAACTCTCGAGGACGCCCGTGGCGCAGGGCCTCACATCACAGTTGGAGTCATGATCTTCGCAAAGCCCTCCAGTTGTCGGGTGGCTGACCGTTGACTGGAGCTGGCTCAAACCTTGCGAGGCTATTTCCCCCTTCTCCTACATACCTACACACCGAGTTCCACCTCAGCGCCAAAAGGCGCCCAATAATGGCAGCGTGGCCAAGAGGCGAAATGAAGGCCCGGAGGTCTGAGCCAAGCCTCTTTGTTGAGAAAGCGCCTCTCAATGTGGGAGCGCGAGGTGAGACATGGATCCCGGCGCCTGAGCTGTCGAGACCGCCACAGCGCGTTACTGAGGGAAAGCAGCCGGGAAGCTCTATTCCAGCTGATTACACCTGTACATGATCGTACACCGGTAGATTGAGTGGCTGTTGGCGGAGTGAAGGCCCTGTCTGTCTTTGAATGGATGGCTCTGCGTTTATTGGGGATAGGGAGCTCGGTGCTCGATGCTCGGTGCTCAGTGCTCAGTGCGTGCTCAGTGCTCAGTGCTTACAGCGCCAACACCGGCCACAGTCATCACAGACCACATTTAGTACACCTTAGGCAGTCGGAACGGGGGCAGCAGTAGCCCGCTCTGCACCAGCGGGCGCCAGCGCACGCACTAACAGGCGCGAGAGATCCTGGCAGCCCGGGGGGCGTGTGCGACGGACTGTTTGACTGGCTGGCTGGCTGGCTAGCTGGCTGGCTGGCAACTATAGTACTACAGTATGTAACTAACTGGCTGGGGTGGCAGGATGGATATTCGCTCAGAGCGCAGGGACGGACGGAGAGACGGAGAGACGGAGAGACGGAGAGACGGAGAGACGGAGGAGGGCCTACGGAGGGGCGGCCAGCCAGGGCTGGTCAGGGCTGGCCAGGGCTGGCGACGGCCCAAGTTACTAGGAGGCTGGCGGTGACGGCTCAAACAACGACCCAAAGCTACCGCCCGCCTACCTTCTGTAAGGGGTGGTTCCGCAGCAAGACGAAACACGCTGGCAGCGATTGAGTTTGCCCTGGGGCGAGGCGCCGGCCCTCAACTCGCCCAAGTTCCAGGGCGCTGGCGCACGTTCCGCCCAGCCAGGAAACCTAAGTTTGCCGACGTGCCTGCTGGTGTATAGTACTGGACGTCGTTCAAAGTCCGAGAGGTACGGGTACCTTGAGGCTTTGGCTTTTCCGACCCGGCCAAGTACCTTGCTCTAGCGATAAGCCACCCAGCTGGGGGGAGGGGGGCCACTATCGAGGCGGGGCTTGTAACCCAACAATGCCCAGAGCCGGTAATAAATCAACCTAGCACAACTCCAGGCTCCTAGTATGTAGTCGAAAGGCCCGTTGGCCATTTGACAACGAGGGAACCTAGAGACAACAGCAGGCACTGGCTGTATGTAGTACTGTAGTATTAAGGAGGGCGCCGGGGGGAAGGGATTGGAAAAAGAAAAGAAGCGAATGCTATGAGGATATTCGCAGATTGGCAATGGATGCCGCGGCCGATCCGTCGCAACTGTCACAAAGTGTAACACCCGGTAACGTTATAGAATCTCTCTAGCTACATAGCTGGCTGGATGGCTGGCTGGATGGTTGGCTGGCTGGCCGGCTTGGCTCTCTCGACCCCGGCACAGTGTACTATGTAGCATGTCGAGACGAGGGGAATCAGCACAAAAGACTGGAGTTGATTGTACCGTCACGGCTCAATACGACGCGACACGATACAGAATACAACACTGCACAACACAACGCAGCATACCTAGCACAGCACAACACAGCACCGCACCGCACAGCACAGACCAACGCGACACTACACAACGACACAGCAGCACAACACGCCTGCAGCGACGGACAATCAAGCCAATCCAGGCCGGATAACAAAGAAAAAGCAACGAGAACCAAAGCATGGAAGGAAAAGAGACCAAGTTAAAAAGGGAAGAGAGAGTGAGAGAAAAAAAAAAGACACCAATGGCCAGCAGTAGGCCCATCTCCGGCCCACATAACCTAGCGCGTATCATGGTGCTCCGTACCACGAGCGGAGTAACGCAGTCGTTCCCGCCCATCGTACATCACCACCGAGCACACGCCCACACCACACCACACCACACCACACCACACCACACCACACCCCCCCACAAGGCCTTGCTACAATACATGGTACTTGCTACAACACAGCATGTAACCCTTGGCAGTCGATGCCTCTGAGGCTTCAAACCGCCTATCACCAAGTTGGGTAGACGGCCAGCCAGTGGAGAATACAGCCGGCCGAGGCCAGCAATTCAGGTCCTAGGGCCCTGGGCATCATCACACTGATCTGTACGGATACATATTACAGATTACTTCATGATCTTTTTCCCTCCCGAGCCCCCTGTCCTGCCCGGCTCAGCCTGGGCAAAGGGCCATCATCACAATGGAGAGCCATCCCCCTCCCGGTACGACTCTGCTTCGTCCACACCGCTGGCTGGTCTCCCCCCCCCCCTGTCGGCACGCCCCTCGCACCACCCACCATCCCGCCTCTATGTGTGTATGTGCGGACGCCCTCGCTGGCTGTTGAATGGCCGGCCAGACCTCCACTCCACTCCCACCCACGAGCGAGGCAGGAGCGCCAGAGCGCCTAGGTTGGCCCTGGTCTGTGCTGACAAGAGAGCGAGCGAGCAAGCCGCCCAACTGTGGAGCTTGGCTGGGATTGGGGATGGGCTGGAGACGGACACGGGGGCGACGGGGAGCGAGGGGACGGGAGGCGAGAGCATCCCTGGCACCTCACTCACCTGGAGGTCGGTTCCCTGCTACAAGAGACGCTAAACGAGAGACACGGATGCCTTGGTAGAAGAGAGGTAGAGCACAAAATATGGCCCAAGCCTATCTACAGTACAGTCAAAAGACGGCCAGCCCAGACTGGACAGGACAGGGAACTAAGCGGAGGCGGCTGTTGGCTCCGTAAGGCGTATGCACTGCGACAATGCACACTCACACTCCGTCCAGGAGCCCACACGGGGAGGCCACAAAGAGGACGACAATGAAGAAGTAAAATCGGCTGACACCCAAAACGAGGCAGAAAGAGGCAGAAACAGCGAGAGCGCGAGAGAGCGACTGAGCGACTGAGCGACTGAGCGACTGAGCTGGTTCATCGGGAGGGGCGTGGATCGGCCTTCTCGCATCCCCCGGCCGAGGAGAGAAAAAAAAAACGAGCCAACCCGGCCCAAAATCAAAACCCTCCGCTGCAGCAGCTGGGCGTCCCAATGAATGAATCTAAACCCTACAAGTACAGTAGAGAGCAGAGCCAGAGCTAGAACGCACGCGCACGCGAGAGTTGCTGTGGACAAGAAACACCCGGCCACGAACCCGCCTTGGGGTATCTTTGCCTTTCTGGCCTTGCGCTTCTTTCGTCCGGCAACGGCGCCGTGATTTGGTTTTTGGGAGTCTTTTTTTTTTTGTCTTCGCTTCTCCCTCCTACCTCGTAAACTATCAAGCGCTCTCTCGCACCCAGCTGCTCACACGCCCCCAGCCAGCCAGCCAGCCAGCCAGCCAGCCAGACAGCCAGCCGGCCCAGCCTACTGTAGCCCAGCCCCAGCCCATTTCCTCTGCTCTGCCTTCTTTTCTTCTTTGCTCCTGCTCAGCACCTCCCTCATACTGTACGGAAGTATCTCCCGCGTCCCTTCGCCCCAGGAACCCTGTCTAGCCCGACCCTACCAGTCCGTGGTTCCCTGCAACTGCGGGACCCGTCCGTTGACCTACATGTACAGCACAAGCCCGGTACTTTGCTCCACGTACCGGTACGTACCCTCGGGCTCCCTGCCTCCTCCTCTCACCACCACCACCAGCGCCGCCGCCGCCGACGCCAAAAACAAAACCTTCCCCGGAGGTTTGGTGTCCTCTCTTGCTTTCCTTTCGTCTTCACGACTCCACCGACCTCCTCATTTTCCTCCTCTGACCCTGAGCCTGAGGTTAGCCAGGAAGGTCAGTAATATCGTGCGCGTGCCTCTCCCCTCTTGCTTCCGTCCAGGCCATCAGACCGTCCAGGCCTCCAATCTCTCTCCAAGTCACTCCGCTCCGGCCTTTATCTCCATCCATATCCATACCCAGATCCATATCCATATCCATATCCCTCTCGCCCTCCTCCCCCCCCACCTTCCATCCTCCTGCTTCCTCTTTGTCCTCCTGCGTAACAAGAACAAGCCTGTGCCGCCCATCGTCGCCTCGCCCGATCCCCAACGCAGCTAATCCTCCTGTGCATTGCAGTAGTGGGCTACCACCCCTCACCGATAAAGAAGAAGCCGGAACCTGACAGGTCCCCCAGCCGTCATCAGCTGTTTGCATGCAACTGTTCGTCGCCGAACCTCTGCAATCCAAACACTCCGCTACGCTACGCTACCGGCCTTCCTCTTCTTGACCTCTCCTTCACTTTTCGGCTTCTCGCCTGCCACCGTCGTCGCTCGTACTCGCACATCGTTTTGCAGTTCGTTTCCCAGACACGCTTGCCTCGCTCAATATCAGCATTGACTGTGTTGGCCGCTCTTTCTCCAACAAAGGTTGGATATCACGACTGAGACGCTTTGGTTTTCATGACCTATCACGATTAGCACGCCGTTGAACGAACCAAACATACCAAACTACAACACCACTAGCAACTCTTACTACAGAGGACCGCCCTGCAACGACTCTTTGGCTCCTTGCTTTCGCCTTGCCAGACTCTCTAGTGCAGCGCTTCTTATTCCTAGCACTCTTACCAGAGCTTAGAATCTTTTGTGCAACCGTCTTACCCTCAGCCGTACCGTGTATTGAGGCGGCATTCGATCCGACCTCTTTATCCTCTCTCAACCCTTTGAGACAATACCGGAAAGCTGGATTTGCCGTCGATTGCCGAAGTGCAGACCCGGGGTCCATCCGACGTGCCCTACTTCAACGCCCACGCCGCCCAGCGCCCTCTGTATATGAGCAGTGAGAGGTTGCCATCGCTACCTCTGCCACCGCCGGGCCAGGCCTATTCCTCGGGTACCTCGTCGCCTCGGGTCAGCTCCATCTCCTCGTCCATTGGGTCACACCCTGGATCGCAGTCGTCCTACACCTCAGCAGCCTCTTCCAACGGGCCCAAGACACCTTCGCCGACTCTGCCCGTCAACGCCATCACTGGCCCTCCGACCACCATTGCCGGTTACGACGCCATGAACCAGGCCCCTGCCGAGATGTATTATCCCTCCCACATGTCTGCGGGACAGGCGCCCCCGCCTCAGACTGTCACTTCCAATGCCATGCCCCACTACTCCCAGCACCAACCACCTCTGCTCCAGCCCAGCCATGCCCAGTATCCGCCACAAGGGCCCTATAGCCAGTACGGCTATGCCAATGGCTTGACTTCATCCGCAGCACCCCCTTCGGTCTCCAACCCGATGGGCGCCCCCCAGAACGTGCTGCCTCTTCCTGGTGTGTCGCAAAATCAGATGCCGAACCAGTACACGGGGTTCGACACTACTGGTCAGCAGCCGCCCCCCGGGATGAAGCCTCGCGTCACTGCCACGCTATGGGAAGATGAAGGTAGCCTTTGCTTCCAGGTGGAAGCTCGAGGTATCTGCGTTGCTCGTCGTGAAGGTACGTACCATGTTCTCGAGTTTGAGCAAGGAAGCATCCCGCTGACCTAGCCTTCCTAGATAACCACATGATCAATGGAACGAAGCTTCTGAACGTTGCGGGTATGACCCGTGGGCGACGTGATGGTATTTTGAAGAGTGAAAAGGTCCGACATGTTGTCAAAATTGGCCCTATGCATTTGAAGGGTGTCTGGTATGTGTCCTATTCTTGTCTGTAAGACATTGGAGACCCACTAACCCGGTCTACAGGATTCCCTATGATCGCGCCCTGGATTTCGCCAACAAAGAAAAGATCACGGAGCTTCTTTACCCATTGTTCGTCCATAACATTGGTGCGCTTCTTTACCACCCGACCAACCAGAGCCGAACCACCCAGGTCATGGCTGCAGCCGAGCGCCGCAAGCATGAGCAGGGCCAGATGCGCAACCCTCCTCCAGGACTGCCTTCGTTGGGACAGCACCATCCGATGGGTCTTCCTGGCCCTCAACCTCCTCTGCCCTCGCACAGCAACATGGGCCGGCCATCGCTTGATCGGGCGCACACTTTCCCTACTCCGCCTACTAGTGCGTCAGGCGTGATGGGAAACATGGGGCCATCTGAGAACTTCACTTGGCAGGGGCAAGGAATGAACGGACCTCAAGGTACCAACCCAATGACCATTGATACTGGTCTTAACAACGCGCGCTCAATGCCAACTACCCCAGCTACCACACCGCCCGTCCAAAACATGTCGTCCTACCCCCCAGGATCGCAGGCCTACGACAACTCTCGGCCGATGTACCATGCGCCGCATTCTCAACAGTCTCCCTACCAGACCTCGGCCAACACCCAGGATAGAATGTACGGACAGCCTCACTCCTACCCCAAGAGCGAGATGGGACCCCCTTCCGGGCGGCCTTCGGTATCTGGGCCCTCTGAGCAGCACGACTCCAAGCCTCCGAATGGCATGGTCCACTCTGACCAGGCAGCCCCATCCCACGCGGGCGAAGAAGAAGGAGATCATGAGCATGAAGCCGAGTACACCCACGATAGTGGTGCGTACGACAATACCCGTAATTCCTACAACTACACGGCACCAGGAGTTGGATCCCTGGCCAATGATAGCAACATCTCCCCCGAGATGACTGGCTCGCCTAACCATCCCCCTGCCTCTGGCCGCGCAACGCCGAGAACAGCTGCACCCACGCAGCCTTACTATTCTCAACACCCTAACTACGGCACTTCGCCTCGTGTTCAGCAGACCTCTAGCAGTCTCTACAATGTGATGAGCAACGACAGGGGATCGGCCAATGGCGCGCCCGGCGGCGACGTGTATGCCACTGCTCCCAACGACATGCTGTCCAACGGCTACGCTCCCCAGGCTCCCGTTATGAACGGCACTGCAGGCGTGTTGAAGCGAGGACGCGATGACGATGACGAGGTGTCTCGACCTGGAAGCGACGGCCCTGGCTCTATGGGATCCATGGACCTCAAGCGACGCAAGACCATGATGGAGTCGACTGTACCGGCCCCGACATATGACTCTATGCCACGACCCGCGTCCGCTGTCGGGGCACCTCGACGACGATAGTGCAGATGCCTTTACTGGCATACCTCATATGCATCTCCCAGGTCTTGGAACTAGAGGCGTCACGGCATTTTGAGCGTCGGTGGCTGTGGTACGAGCCAATGGGCTCTTACCGCTTCATGCACTGACGACACAGTCCTTATTCTACAGAATTTTTGCACTCATCTCCTTTTGTCTTGCCTTTTTCTGCTCGGTAAGCAGACAGCTCATCGTCTTCAACATTGGCTGAAGACATGCTGATGAGTTACGACACGACTTCCCGATTCTATGTTTCCTAAGATGCCTTGTCATGGATGTACATGGCTGATGAGTAACGTTTTGCATGGTGGTCTTTAATTTTTCTCTTTTGCCTCTTCCTTTTCCCTCCAAAGAACCGCTGCATTCTTTTCCTTTTTCTTGAGAGATGACATGAGTGCACGGGTTGAGAGACAGCACTGCCTGTAATGATCCTCAGGCGGGAATGATGAGTTCGGGGCGGATCCTTCGTGACTTGCTCCCCCTTGGAACCAGGTCAGAAACCTTTTTTTCGAAAGCTTTTTCTTAATGGTAACAGGAGGAGGTGTCTTGAGGGGTGTGGAAAAAAACACTTTATGATGACTTGATGACTACTCTTCTTCTACTTCTTCCCTCTTCGCCGCTCAGAAACACCCAAGACAGGGGTGTGTTTGAGATTGTTGCTTTACTAGGTAACGAGTTATGAAGGAAAATAAAAGCTACTTCTTTGAAGACTAATTGGTCGTTCCCATGTTCCATCTTACTCTGTGCTTGCATCGGATGCTTCTGCATCATGACAGTAACTTTGGCTGGACCTCTTGAGGGTCTTCTTCCAAATATAGACCCATCATGATCGGACTCTCGGCTCGCTGCATAAGCGCGCTACCCTGCTTGTATCTGCGAGGTATGCAATGCGCGAAATTATTGGAATGCCTTGTCGGAATTTGTTATTGTTCATGCATGGAACAGATGCTTGCTGCATACGAAGTTGGCGGGCCACCGTCACACAATCGCATCACGTGAGGGTCTAGGATGGTCGTTGCCAGGCCAATGGAGCAGCTCCATATTCTTCAACGACAACAAGCATAACATCACGTTCCAATCCAACCAATTCTCCCAGAAAAGTAGCAATCAACTTGCCTACATACACTCAGAGTCTTCTGCCAAAGCCATCTACGTGTTTGTTTCGTTTGCATTTGACTTCCAGCGTGCTTCACCATGGTCTCTCCTCTTTCGCCTTCTACAGCATCGTCTCTCAATGTTATGACTCCACCGACGGCACGGCGCTTCGATGATTACGAAATGAACGCCACTTCTACGAACTCTGATACCCCACTAGGGCCCTCTGAGGGTTCCTCCCCCTTTGTTTCCGCCGTCAACGACACTGTCGAGTCGGACCAGGAGAACGTTGTTCCACCCAAGCCACGACATTCTCGGGTACTCTCGGGAGCCTCGCTTTCACCCCTCAAGATTCTTGCCGACCATCGGGAGCACTCACAGGAGGCTATGCCCTCCCCGACCCGGAGCTCTCGTAAACTCTCCCCCGACAAGCGGTTTCCTGTTAAGATTAGCAACCCGATTGACTCGCTGGGATCGGCACACGAGCGAAGCATAAGCCTACGCGACGCGGGCCGCGAAAACGAAGGGCTAACGCGCGTCATCGAGATATTCGAGGATGAGAAGAGCGTGATGGCGGACACCGAAGTTCAGAGCCATGATGCGCCCGCCGATGGTGCTCAGGCCCACGCCCCTGCCCCAATGGACCTGGACGAGTCGGCATGCCCTGATGATACAATGGTCAGCGAATTTAGCGATCTTTCTGCGATACCCGACATGACCATGTTTGCGAAGCTCGGCCAAAGCCCTACCAAGCTTTCCAGTGCCGGCGGGTTTACCCCCCGGCCCCGGAGCAATCCCTCGCCTTCACGCGGCAGCCGACACGACGAGTCTGGGGCTACGACCAACCTGTTGGACTTTACCGATAGTTTGCGATTCCCCAAGAAAGTAACACCTTCCAAGCGTAGCCTCTCTCCGTCGCGAGCCCCGCCAAGCACGGCCGCCACTCCCTCGCGCGGCCTCACAAACTTGATCGACTTCGAGATCCCGCCCATGCCGACGCCCCGCAGCGTCCCGACCATTACCCCTCGCGAGCTCGAGTCCCTCAAGTCCAACTTTCTTTCCGAAATCAGCTCGCTGAAGGCGTCCCTGAGCGGCAAAGAGGCCGAGGTCCAATCGCTCAAGGCCGCTGTCGGCGATGCCGAGAAGCGAGTGGGCCAGTCGCTGGAGCAGCTCAGGGAGGAGAGCGCTCTGAAGGAGCAGCTTTCGGAGGAGAAGGAGAGCTGGGAGAAGCGCGGCCGAGAGATGGAGAGCGTCCTGAGAAAAGTCCGAGACGACGTCGAGGCCAGCCAGCAAGAGCGGGAGGAGTTGGAACAGAAGCTGGAAGAAAGCGAGAAGAGGAGGGAGGCCGCGGAGATGATGCACCAAGAGGCGGAGAGCAAAATGGCAGGGATGCGCGCTGGCAAGGACTCGTCGCCCGAGAAACCCAAGAGCAACGGCGACACGCCCAACCACGACGTCGAAATCGCCGTGGAGCGTGTCGCCCGAGAGCTGCACGCCCTCTACAAGAGCAAGCACGAAACAAAGGTGTCTGCCCTGAAGAAGTCATACGAGTCCCGATGGGAGAAGAAGGTCCGCCTGCTGGAGCGCCAGATCAGCGATCTCAGCGAGGAGAACGAGAAGCTCCGCGCGGGCCGGGACGCGACTGCGACCAAGGCTGACCCGGGCAGCGCCGAAGCCGAGGAGCGCAAGGCCCAGGCGGTGCGAGACAGCGCCGCAATCAAGGAGCTCCACGCCGACATCCAGAGGCTCGAGGCTGTGGCACAGACGGTCCAGAAGGACAACGAGGAGCTTCGCAGCATGCTGGAGAAGGAGCGTGTGGAGAAGGGCGAGCTGGTCCAGCTTGCCGAGGAGATGATGAGCATGCAGAGCTTTGTGGGCGCGTCGTCGCAACAGCCGCAGCAGCAGCAGCAGCAGCAGCAGATGCCGCAGCCGAAGCGACCTCAGCAGCAGATGCCGCAGCCGCGCCTCAAGTCCCCGGAGAGGCTCGAGGCTAAGACGCCCAAGCGAACCCTGGAGCAGTTCCGGAGCAGCCTCGGGCCTGGCCGCAGCTCCGGACTCCGAGCACCCGGCTCCGCACTGCGCGCGCCTCACGAGAGGACAAAGAGCGCCGGACTGCCGCGGCCCGGGGGTGGCATGGGTCGCAGCGGCATCATGAGCTCGATTGAGAGAATGGGCAGCCACCGCGCGCGAGGCGCCGAGTGACGACGCCTTATACGAACGCAACGACGATATGGGGCCAACGTTTGACAGAATCGGTGGGGCATGGGAGAAGAGCAGATGCCCACGACTCATGACACCCAGAGGAGGAAGCAATTGGTTTCGCAAGTGGCATTCTGGAAGGACACGGTCGAGTCGGCTGTTTATCAGCAGCCTCTTTTTTATGATCATCGTGTGTAATCCTAGCGTGTTGCATTATGAGGCGTTTCTGGGGACGGGTTCCTCTGTATTTCTCTCTGGTCCCTGTACATATTTAAATGACTGGATATAATTGCTTGACATGCTCATCATGGCGCCCTTTACATTCTCGCAACCTTCCTCTCTTCTCCCTCTACGCCACTTTACAGACAGCGCACATACGATGAGTGGTATCAGAAGCTCAATGCCTGTATCCAAAACAAGCAACTCTGGTCCTTGTGCACGCTTGCTGCAATGCTCTACACTGCTGCTGGCTACCTGACCACTGTTCCAGAATCCGAGCTGGAGTGTCATTGACCTGATAGCAAAGGAAGCCGGAGAGTTTCGTGGCCGAACGATTCATCACATCGTTTGCTCACGCACGAGTCCACTCTTCGCTCAGAGACGATACGCCTTCTTGGCCGTGCCGCCAAAGATCATGGCCCTGTCCTCGTCGCTCAGCGTCGCCATCCAGCACATGCGCTCGACGACGGCGCGCCAGCGGGGCCAGGCGTCCTCGGCGCCGACGGTGCAGACGGGCCAGTCGCTGCCAAAGAGGATGCGCGAGGGGCCAAAGGTGGCGAGGACGACGCCGAGCCAGGCGAGGGTGGACTCGAAGATGTGGTTGGGGTCCTGGGCGCGCAGGGAGTCGGGCATCTCGGAGAAGCCGCCCGAGAGCTTCATGTAGACGTGGGGGTCCTTGCTGAGCGCGTAGATGGCGGTGCGCCAGGCGTGGAAGGACGGGTCGGAGGTGACGTTGTAGATGGTGAGGTCGGGCTTGCAGAGGTGGTCTAGGGGAGGGAGGAGAAGTGTTAGCTTTGATGTCATGATTTGAGAGAATGGGGGCAGTTGAAGATTCTAGAAAAACATACTCAGTATCAAGGTCACCTTTTCGTCCTCGGGGACACCCTCATGAGCGCGGTCGACCATGGCCAGGAGCTCGTCCAGCTGCTTCTTTCCGCGACGGTGCTGATCAACGCCAACCTCAAACACAAAGCCGCGTCGCCCCAGCAGCTTGAGGCTCTCGATGAAGTCGTCCTCGAGCATGGTGCCGTGCGGCTTATCCTGCACCAGGTAGCGGAAGCCCTTGACCTTGGGCCACGCCTCGCCCGCCCTGTCCTTGACCTGGTCGAGGAACCTCTCCATGACGGCCACGCCGCTGGGCAGCGGCGCCCAGGGGATGATGCCGAGGCAGAGGGGCGCATCCTCGGCCGAGTGGCCCTCGCCGTCACGGGGCTCGCCGGCGGCCACGCGGCGGATCCAGTCGACCTCGGCGAGGGGCGCCTGCCAGCCGGAGCCGTCGGCGGCGCCCGTGGCGAGGTCGTTGCGACGGTCCGTCTCGACGAAGACGAAGCCCAGCAGGGACGGGGCCGATGCGGCGGCGGCGCGGTACTGCTCGACCGAGTGCTGGCCGGCGAGCGGGTGGTCCGGGGTGTACCAGGCGAGGGATTCGATCTCGGATTCGGGGTAGAGGTGGACGTGGGAGTCGATGATGGGGAGGATGAGCTGGTCGTCGCTGGTCGCCATGATGGGTGGTTTAGGGGGGGGAGAGTGAGTGAGGTGGTTAGGTTTATAGATAGAGTTTGGAAGCGTTGCAGTACGCAATGAGACGCCGATAATTGAAACCAATCAATCAATCAGTGCCCGACTGTCGTATGGTAAGATTGGTGCGGTCGAGATGGTGGACAAAGGTGAACATGAAGGAGGAAGATGCAACCGGTGAACCAGACAAATGACGAGCCAGACTGTGTACTGTACCTACTCCGTCGTACAGATTACAGCTGGTAGAGCTACATTACAGTATGGGGATGGAGAGCTTATGGGGAGACTGTTACTGGCTGCCCATGGAAGCTACCCCGCTATGCGTTGGAGGTTACTGTAAGTTGGGGGGCGGCACCCGCTGTAACCTGTACGTACCTGTACCGTTAACGCCTTCGGCAAACGGTTTATACACCGCCGTAGGTACTGTAGGTACTGTAGGTACTGAGAAAGTACCTGCTGCAAGTTAAAACATTGGCCCGAACTGCCGGGTCAGGTTGGAATGCCAAGCTAAAGAGGTACCTTACACTCAGCACCACGCCTTTTCAATTCCCATCTCTACAGTTTTGGAGCTCACAAGCATGATTCAAAGACACAGGTTACTTGAGGCTTCTGATGGCACATGTTTATTGTCTCCGAATAGATTCAAGAGCCTTCTATCCAGTTGGCAGTGCAGTACCAAGGAGCCTCTCCCTTGCTCCTTTCTCCATCACCTGGTTCAGTTCATGAACATCATGAGTATCATGCGTACATCATAAAAGGCTAGCCCCGAGCCCATCGTCGGGCTCCGGACCATATCCATCAGTTGATTGAACCTGGACTTGGCATCTCGCTCCAGGGTGGAACGAGAGGAGTCCAGTCATGGCCACAGCCCAGCTCTGGAGGAGACGGCGCTCCGGTCCATTGCATTGCAGAGCTGGCTGGTCCGCAGACGCAACTTGAGGCAACAGTTGCGTCGCGATGGATCGCGGCTGCGATCCATTGGGGGAGGGGGGGGGGGGNNGGGGGGGGGGGGGGGGGATTACGCGCGGCGGGACGGACACGAGCTCCAAGACCAGCCTGGCGTGCCGTCCGCGCTGCGGGTGTAGAGTCATGAGACAAAAAGATTGTGCTGATTCAAAACAACAACAACATCATAAAGGGTCGAATCAATGCGGTGCAGGAATGCATCTCACGCACTGTTTGCGAATACAAGGAGTGAACGGCTGGCAATCCTCTCAGCCATCTGGGACGATCCTCGGTGAAGCCTCGCGTGCAGCATTCATTGGCTGACGACCATGCCGTGGCGGCGGGAGCTGCTCGACTTGGAGACGGGAGCATACTCTTCGTCGCTGGAGCAGAGAGAGTCAGAGTCATCGCCGTAGCCGCAGCGAACACCGCCACAGTCAAGCTTGACGCGCTCGCCCTTGCGGGTGATGCCGTAGCGCTCACAGGTGCAGCTGGTGTAGTCGGATCCAGGGGTGCTGTAACCAGACAGCGACGAGCTGGGCGACGAGCTGTCGGAGCGGTAGGACAGGGAAGAGCTGGTGGACGAGACGGGGGACGAGCTGAGGTCGGTGACGAACTCGACGTCGTTGAGCTGGGCGCTGCCGAGGCGGGCGGTAAGCTCCTCAAAGTCCTCGTCGGCGTAGTCGGCGTCGAGGATGTGACGAGTGGCGTGGGGTGACATGGGCTTGGGGGCCTTGATCTGGGAGATTGACAGGGGGCGGCCCTTGGGGATGTCGACGGTCAACGAAGAGCGCGAGCGGTGCTCCTTGGAGGAGGACGACGAGGAGTGGCGCGAGGAGCTCTTGCTGCTGGACTTGTGCGAGGACGACTTGTGCGACGAGGAGGAGGAGGAAGAGGAAGACTTGTGCGAGGAAGACTTGGACGAGGACGACTTGGACGAGGACGAAGACTTGCGGGCATCCGAGGGAACGTCGAGGATGTTGAGCTCCCGGCCAGTGGTGGGCTCGACGGTGGAACTGACGCTGGGGTTGTGGGCAACGTGGTAGCCGTCGATGATGTAGTAGTACCAGTATCGCTGGCCAGCCTCGAGGGTCGAGTTCTGGAATCGAAAGGTGCCCTTCCAGGAGCCCGACTTGGACGAGGACTTGTCCTTGGAGAGCGGGAGCTGGCCGACGTAGTTGTCCCAGGAGCCGAGGAGGTGGACCGTCTTGACGCCGGAAGAGACGCGGAGGGAAAAGTTGAGCTGGATAGCCGACATGTTGACGATTGTGCCTTGTATTATATTGGAGATATGCGTTGATGCTGAGGAGCGTTTGGCGAGCAAGTGAAATCCGCGATTTCTGTTATTAGGGTATTATTGAAGCGGGAGGGGGGGGGGGAAAGTGTTGGTTGATTCAAACAAAAAGTGTCATGAAAGGGTTCTCTGTCTCTGAAAGCTGACCGGCAACTTGCGAGGGTTGGTTTTGGCTGATTGGTGATGGTTTGGTGGTTGGCAGATTAGAGACAAAAAGATTAAGAATGGAAAAAGGGAGACCGGCTCCGGACAAACAGGAAAACACAAAGGACGAGGAGAGGGAGGAAAACAGAAAGGGGACTTAGGATTGAACGAGACTTGCTAAAGAAGAAGAAGAAGAAAAGGAGAGAAGATGCTGGGGGGGGCGGTTGGCGGTTTATATATGGACGGGGAGCATCACGGCCAGCTGCGTGCCAGCTCCCCACAACTTACAAGACCAAAGGCAAAAGGCAAAACAAGCGGGCAAGCGGGCAAGCGGGCAGCGGGAACAGGACCAGCCGAACCAACCGAGCCGACAGAACCGACAGAACCGACAGAACCAACAGAACCAACAGAACCAACAGAACCAACACCATCAGGGAAGCGGGCAGAGGCTGGCAAGAGGCTGGCAAGAAGCGTCTGCCAGGCTGCACGCTTGTGCAAGTCGATGGCTCTGGCGGCGTTGCCAATGATGTCGCCAGCAGCCAATGGGAGGCGCCAGGCAGGCATTGGTCGACGGCCCCATCATCTCCATCATGTCCCATCACACGCTGGCCGGCGGCTAACGCTGTGGAGCCCGGCCGGGGTCGAGTCGTCGGGGGTCCACGGAGGTTGTGTATATGGATGGATGGATGTACATACTGTACCTACCTTAGGTAGGTAGGTACCTAGGTAGATAAGGTATATATTATACAAGGTATTCACCGCCCGCCGAGAGAGAGACGATCCCCAAGTACAGATTACAGTACCCAATAAGACAAGGCAAGCTACATGCTTGGATACGCAATATCCCCGGGCATACCCAGCGAAAACAAGTTTCGACCAAAGTAGCAGCCCTGTAAGTAGATGTACAGTAGATGTCTCGATACCGTACATGTGCAATCTGTATAGACAGTACATGCATACCTAAGGTAGGTACCTACTTGCAGAACATTATGTATGGACCATGCTTCGGCACTAAAACGTTCCAAGCTGATCGCTGCATCTGCGTCCCCATCCACATCCGCATCCGTATCCCGCATCCGCGTCCGCATCCGC